>NQII01000001.1:1890889-1904966 GCA_002778355.1 Clitarchus hookeri
TTATGTAACTCATCTAGAAATACCATGAATACACATCCTAACGTGAAAAGATGGTTGTAAGTGAGTGGTAAGAGTAATAGACGCGCCATTTTACCATTTATTATGCGTTTGAATCCAGCTAAAGCACAAAATATTTTAACATCTTAAATTTAGATTTTAAACACAGAAAATCACCTGCTTATCAAAAATAAAAATATGTACGGTGTTTTTTTTTTAACAGCCAGTACAGAAAAACCAATAAGCAAATTTACGGAGAGGTTGTGTGAAATTAGAAAAAAAATTCCCATTTTTTTTATAAGGCAATGTGTTGGTAATATTACAAATAGTTGTAGTGAATTTTTTATAAAAAAATTTACATTAAATGCAGCAACATTTTTCTTAACAGTGCACAGGCCTGAAATTTTACTTGTCAAGGTATGCTCATGAAATGTCAACTGGATTGAAAGCTTTAGTTTTCCGTGCCGAGAGAGTCTTGCAGTTTTATTAGTTCCCAAACCACACATACCTATGAATGGTTTAAATTGTATCATTGACGTACACGGAAAAGATTTTCGCACACTTTTTGTCTTGAGTGATGAACATTTTAGAAGCTGCCAGCTTCTCTTGAAATTTTCGCCCGCTACCGGCCTTGTGACCCGTGTTTCCAACTCAGTCACAGAGTACTTGAGAACACAGAGCACGATTAAGACAATAATACCGCTAAAATCCAGCTGCACTCGCCAGAAAAATTTCTACCCATTATAGCGCAACTTCGAAACGTAGTTCGCCCGTCATCATCTTGTATCCAACTTGCCAGTCGGCTTCCAGAGACCCGCGCAACCATTTCGAGAATTTCCTAAGACAACACTATGATGTTTCGTCTCTGTGTGCATATCTATACTGTGACTCGATGTTTTGGTGAATGCAATGTGCGTGTGCGTATGATCCGACACAGAAAAGGGGTGGCGGAGGTTAGTTGACAAACTCGAAGGACTCTTAATGACAAAGAGTTAAGCGCCCATACAGGTGAAGTAGAACGTGGGTAGAGTAGCGATGGAAAAATTATTGATAAGAAATGGAAGTACTTTGAAAATTCCACCAGACTACTGAAAGGACCGCCGTATAAACTGTGTGAAAAGATGTGCTCGCGAAGCCGCCAGGAATCAATCCCGGTTGGCCGTGGTCGTTCGAGAGCGTACTCTTAACTTTACACGCGTGACTTACAACACGTGACCAAAATGCGACATGGACTTTTGTTTTCATTTGTTTTCCTACAATCNCTAAACTGAATTACTATTTGCTGATAATCGTAGAATTGCTGAAAAATGTGAAATGCAGCTACCTTCGCATGCAGTGTCGTTACTTATAACAACGAACAATTTCATGCAAAATTGATTTTTTGCAAACTTAACTGCTTTGGTTTTATGGTTGCTAGGGTATTTTTTGGCACTGATTTGTAACTTTTTTCATACTAGGGCTGAAATGCAGGATAAGTATTTATAATATTTTATAGAACAATATGGACTTAAATATTTATTGTTGAATATTTATTTTTTTAATCACCATTATTATATTGACATATTGATGTACCAGATATTTTATGCTGTAAGACCTTTGCTCTTCATGAAAATGTATAAAATCAAGTGCTGCTGTGTCTATTGCTCAAGCTCCTGTATTGTACCCACGAAGAAAGATGATGATAGAGTTGTGTGATGAAATATGGCTGNTGTGTCTATTGCTCAAGCTCCTGTATTGTACCCACGAAGAAAGATGATGATAGAGTTGTGTGATGAAATATGGCTATTTCGAAAATTAGTTGGTAGTGTTGGTGATATTAGAGTTCTTGGCCATGTTTAATTTGATTTGCACACCATTTTGTATAACAAATGTCTGCCGTTATAAATTCCCTTTGGAAGTGGGCGGATACAGAATTATTGGTTCTTCTAGCTCATTTACATTTTTAGAAAATAAAATTTTTGATAGTACCCTTATACCCAACCTACCAACCTCACACCGCAGTAAATACATAAATACTGAACTACGGTCTCATATTTGCATCACTATATTGATTTCCCAAGNCGCAGTAAATACATAAATACTGAACTACGGTCTCATATTTGCATCACTATATTGATTTCCCAAGTTTTGGCATAGTTACCATTGTGACTTAATTACTAGTTGGTAGTTCACTCGTTACACCTGTGCTGCTGTGTAATTTCAATAGAAAGTTGGATGTTGGGTTAACTTCGGAATTGTCTTTTATAAAAATTCCAACAAACTAGAAAAACTAGTAATCCAATATGGCGGTGCAATATTCCCCTTAAATGTGGAGTTCGGGATATATCCCTATATATTTTTTTAATTTCTATTTTGCAATGCAAAATTTCGTATTGTGTAGGACAGTCCTAACCCCCATCGAGGAGGTACACGCTGGTACACCTCTGCGTTTAGCTGCTGACAGGTGAGGTGTTCATGCTTACTCTCAGCTATTGGAAAGGGCGACTTTCTCTCTATCATACTGCAATCATCTGCAAGTGGTTAATATCTAGTGACCGAATTTTCCAAAGATCTGGGATGATGGTTATGGCGTTTTTGGCAAGCTACAACAGAATGATTATGCCTGGAACCAAAATGTGAGCTACTGAATGTCTGAGGGAATTTATTTCTGGCTGCCGTGCGTTACGATATATGATATCTGGAATGGCACCTACTGTGATACTCTCAGGGCCCAAGAACACGAGACAATGTGAACCAGCAATGCTGAATGTAATTCTGAAAATGTGTACTCCGACTTTGTCCCATCAATTATTTATTAAGTAATTTTTTCGCTGCTGTTTTCCAAAGTCTTTAGGGTGTTTGGTACGTACCTTAGCAAATTTAAACACATTTTTAATGTTGTAGTCCTTCGGTGTAACCTAATTGTTGTTATAATCTGTATGACCGCAATGACAATATTTTCTCTTGAGGGTTCTTATCAGTTTTACTAATGTTCGTATCCTTTTTCTATTTCCATTGGTATTTACATATTAAAATGCCAACAGTGCTGATTCCGGACCCACCTTCACGATACATGGGTAAGAAATCCCCAGCGCAGCACTTTATTCCTCATCGGCCCTCCCTGCGTGAACTGTCGTACTTCAGATAACACTCGGGCTGTGCTCCTTATTGACTTTCATTACTGTTTCCCCGTTATCTATCCCTGACCTGGGTCAAAGCCCCGTGACCTAGTGACCCACTTCCTATCAGTGGCCTCGCTACTCACGTCTCTGGGCATTTGAGGCCGCTATTCGTGCAGAGTGGCCACGAAACGAATGACCGGCGCGCCTTTTTCACCCGTCCGCCTGCCTAATCCTCCCGTCATTTACAGTCACCCTCCTTCAGGGTACTCATGACCTAATTTACTATGGGTAGGCGCGGAATTGCATCCNGTCATTTACAGTCACCCTCCTTCAGGGTACTCATGACCTAATTTACTATGGGTAGGCGCGGAATTGCATCCTAGTGTGCCCACTCCATGTCATTTCCCACTGTCTAGTGGAAATGACCTCGTATCTTCCCTTCCGCTCCCGCTACCGTNAGTGTGCCCACTCCATGTCATTTCCCACTGTCTAGTGGAAATGACCTCGTATCTTCCCTTCCGCTCCCGCTACCGCTCCTCGCTACTGTCTATTCGCTAGACTCGCTCGATCGCATTCGTTCTCCGCTCCTCGCTCGATTGTTGCTCGCTCTCTCGAACTTCTCGCCACTTTATTGCCCACCATTCTGCAATGGGCTGTAGTGGCCTACTTCTTCGGTAACCGCTCCTCGTTAAACGTCCGTTCTCCCGCCTCGCTTTCTCGCTCGAACTCGCTACTTGTCCTCGACTCGGTTCTCGACTGGGCACCAAAGTGGTTTGAGANTTCCTCGCTACTGTCTATTCGCTAGACTCGCTCGATCGCATTCGTTCTCCGCTCCTCGCTCGATTGTTGCTCGCTCTCTCGAACTTCTCGCCACTTTATTGCCCACCATTCTGCAATGGGCTGTAGTGGCCTACTTCTTCGGTAACCGCTCCTCGTTAAACGTCCGTTTTCCCGCCTCGCTTTCTCGCTCGAACTCGCTACTTGTCCTCGACTCGGTTCTCGACTGGGCACCAAAGTGGTTTGAGACTCCCCTTAAGTCTTTGGGTTCCTCCTTACTAGCTCGGTACTTCGGTATGTTCAGTCTGACTAGCGCGGAAATCTGGTACAGGTGAGACCCCTTTACTCGGGTATACGGGTATAGTCTGGTTCTTTGATACTGTCTGTACAGACGCATCTGTGCCCCACCGTTGGGAAGCCAATTAACACATCCAAAAAGTATGTAGCGTCTTTTGTTAATGCTTAGTGGCATAGACTATATGATGCCTGAAGGTTAAGGGGTTTGTAATAATGTAGACTTTGGTATAAACTGTGTGCGAAGATGTGCTCGCGAAGCTGCCAAGAATCAATCCCGGTTGGCCGTGGTCGTTCGAGAGCGTACTCTTAACTTTACACACACGACTTACAACACGTGACCTACATGTGACATG
This sequence comes from Clitarchus hookeri, assembly GCA_002778355.1. Classification (NCBI taxonomy): domain Eukaryota; kingdom Metazoa; phylum Arthropoda; class Insecta; order Phasmatodea; family Phasmatidae; genus Clitarchus; species Clitarchus hookeri. Next base: position 1,895,415 of record NQII01000001.1, read on the forward strand.
GACTTTTGTTTTAATTTGTTTTCCTTCACTCCTGTGTTTTAATCAAGTATACTTTGCTTAATTTAATATACTATAGAATTACATTAATATTTGACAATGGATGTGTTGTAATTTCCCAGAGCATATATTCATGTAAAACTGAATTTTGATCTTACTCCAAGCTACGAATTTTGTCAGTTATAGCGACACTGTTATGAATCAAATATCGTTTACTGCCTAGTTGAGGTGCGTGAAAAGATGGTGTGTTCATTATTTTCCATAAGTAAGAAAGAGATTTCTCTCTAAATGTTATAGTTAACCATGAAACTATAAAGTATTCCTCTGAAGCAATAATAAGAAAAGAAACTCAGTAAGAGTTATATAGTAACTGTGAATACATGAAATTTTCTGTCAGAAGTGGGATTCGAACCCACGCCCACAAGAGTGGACTGCGACCTGAACGCAGCGCCTTAGACCGCTCGGCCANACTGTGAATACATGAAATTTTTGTCAGAAGGGGGATTCGAACCCACGCCCACAAGAGTGGACTGCGACCTGAACGCAGCGCCTTAGACCGCTCGGCCATCCTGACACACTGCATTAAACCTCACTTTGAACTATATGTGTATATCCTGGAGAGCTCTGGATTTTAAAGTGTACCTAAACAGCAGAGAAATAAATACATTTATTTTACAGCCAGAACATTACATTAAACACAGTTTTGCATGAAATTATAAAATGTTTAATGCTTCAGTTCTGAGTATCTACAGCAGAGATTCCCGACGTGAGGGAGATACGTCACAAGATAATTGAATGTGTGTGTGTGCATATATATATATATATAACCAATAATAAGAATAACACGTTATCAGTTAAAGTGTTTGGTCGGTTCCCAAAGTACTGGATACACTTTTCACTCAACTGAATTACTTTTTCTGATAATCGTAGAATTGCTCAAATTATGTGAAATGCAGCTACCTTCGATTGCAGTATCATGACTTATAACAACGAACAGTTTCATGCAAAATTGTATTTCGCAAACAAAATTGCTTTAGTTTTATTGTTGCTAAGGTTTTTTTGGCGCTGATTTTTAATTTTGTTTCTTACTAGGGGTGAAATGCATAATAAATATTTATACTATTTTATAGAACAATATCGACTTAAGCATTTCTTGTTGAATATAAATTTTGATATTTTGTCAAAATGAATATAATAATTTACTTAATTTGAAACGTTAAATTATTGTGAAATAATGAGCATCAATTCCAAGGGGGTGGCTGTAGTTGAAAAAATAGAGCATAAAGAAAACTTTAATTTGGAAAAAAAAAATTGCCTTATTTTAGGTAAGAGTATCGTAGATAAAAACCTAATTTTAAGTCAACGAAATCCAAAATAGTTTTTGAGTCATAAGCCAATTAACTTTTGGCAAGAACGCCTAAAAATAATATGGCACCTGTTATCACCAGTGTACTAGTATGTCTATCTCTTAGGGCTGAATTATTAAAAGTACTTCACCTGCCATATTTTTCATAAGTAATGTGAATATGTTTTGTATGGGGAACGTAATGATTATTTATTTTCTGGCACTGATGTGCAATCCAAAACAAGCATATGCACCTTTTTGGGCAGTGGCCTATTATCCAGAACAGGCTGGACTTAATTTCCTACAAGCATTTTTATTTTGTTTAGAAATAGCAGACATTTGATAAAATTTTAGCGGTATTTACAGAAATTTGGCAGTTTTATTTCTGAGATAAATTTCTTGAGACCTGGATAATGCTACAACAAGCAACCTTTACCAAATTATCAATGGTACGAAGAATATATGTTGAAGACATAATAACTTACATTTGTAGCAGAAATTGGGGAGGCTGAAGAAGCAATTTATAATACTTCCCAGAGATCATTAGTTATTCTAGTAAATAATGAGATGGCTTACTTATTCTATCAGAAAGCAAGATTTGATAAAAAAAATTTCCAACACCACAATTTGCATGTTCTCTACAGTATCATTATTATTAATATCACTATCACTTTCAAGTATTAAAATAAATAAAGGCATTAATAACATGTTAGTAACTCTAAACAGAGAAAAATAAAACTGAAATTTAAACACTATCAGAATGAAGAAAATTTCTTGTTCTTGTTTAAATTATAATAAATTTGGAATAATACTTAAAATTTAAAGTAAAGCCCAACAGCATTTCCGTTACCTGACAAACTGCTACATTTAAATTTATATTTTACATACAATGAAATATATTCAAAACTTTATATTTGAACTAAATATGTTAATCTTAGAAAAACACATGTTTAATAAGGACATTTAATTTTGCAAATCTAAGTATTTAATTGCAACTAATAAAATGCTATAAGAAAAATCTTAAAAATTTAATTATATTTGCATAACACTTAAACAGGCCACTAAAATTTTACATTTAAAACTTATCGTCTAAATAACGTCAGTTGTGTTTCCAACAGAACTAAAAGATCGTTTGAATCCCACGATTCGGAATGAGGCTCAAAAATGGCATGAAAGGAAATCTTAGGAAAATTCAAATCACTGGCTGAATGCTTAAGAGGAAGCATTATAAGAATTGCACAACTATTAACGTAACAACAATGAAAAGGGACGTTAGGGGTTGCATGTAATATCTGAGGTCTTTTGCAAAAACGGCAGTGCAGCAAGGGGAATGAATACGAAGCAGCGATGGCATGTAATGGTGCGGTAAATAAAAATACCTCAATAAAACCCATCGCTCAAAGGCAATGTCTGCCATGTATCCCTGATGCAAAAATAATCCCTCCGTTTTGGTACGCCATTTTGGTACCAATTTTTGTAATTTCAGAGCTCCTGTTACACAGTCTAATGTTTCCGTAATATGCTACAAACAAAGTCGGTCAGAGACATTTGTATGTTTGCAACTTCACATAAACGTCACTACCACTGACATAATTGCATTAAATATTGGATGGCTGTTGTTTATATTCATTTTTTTTATATTGGAATAGTTACAAAATTTGTTCTATGTTCGACGAGATGCGCCGTTCAGAATTGTGCACAATAAAAACGTCAATTTTTGCAACCACGAAAATTTAAAATGGTAAATGCATCTGAAGTATATGAAATATCTCTGGGCATGAATGCAGTTTACAGTTAACATTGCACAGCAATAATACTTTTAAAAAAAATGGGGCAATACATTTTATTGCGTTACAAATACACCTAATGACTAAAATTATAAATCATTTTGAAAGTGAAAATAAATCACAACATTGTTTAACATCCCTTGCTGTTTTAGAATGCGCGAACACACAAAAGCCGAATCCCGCTTTTAAAATAATGTTTTTAATACAAATCACAACTTCTTAGTCAAGTTTGACAGCATGGACACATTTTGAAATATATTCAATATTATTTAATCAACTTTTTTGACTGATCAATGTGGTTGCTTTATTTCTTCGTCAAATTTTATTGTCAGAAATATTTTAAGGCATAAGTTTGATATAGTGACAGGGGCATTAGACAGAGAAGGATAGATGACTACTTGCAAGAAATTGCACTTAACACTGAGAAATTATTCGAAAATTTACAACATCAGTGTATGCGTATAGTGAGAAAGCTAAATAAGTAAAGTTGTTTTTTCGACAAATCTATTCTGGGGTAACTACATTTGCTGAGGGAAGAGATAAAAGCATAAGGATGTTCCCACCTTTGTGTAGTAACGTTGAACACTCATATTTTGCCCTTAATGCATGGTAATATGTTAAAACAATATATAAGTTAAAATTCGTCCATCAATATTTAGGAAGTTCACTAGATTTTTTTCCCCAATGTTGCGAATAGAATTTGCTATAGAGATGCCTCGTACTGGTCAGGAAACTGGCTCCAGAAAGGCGGTGAAACTGGCTATAGCTGTCGTATTCAACACGTGCTTCGTGGCACACCTGGATCAACAAATATCACATGGCGCGCAGCGGATGCATATGCATTTTACTTACGTATGTTAAGAATTAATATTTGTATTTTCTTCCTTGACCGTTTGCCCGATTTCTTCACAGTTTATCCTATTGCATTAAAAATAAATCCTGTTATTGGCAACTCAACTCGCCGCTCCTCGATGAGTGACGCCTGTTTTTAATAAATATAGCCCAAATTACTTGAGTAACCTACCAGTGCCACTGAGCGATAACAAAACAATGTAGCACTTCCCCGAAATCTGATGTTCTACTGACTACTCTTATCCGAAAAACACAGTTATATTCAAACTCGTTTATTGTGTTCATACCTAGAGAAAGCGAAAATTTACCTTCAAAGCTCGCAAATGTATTACGTCACTTATACCAGTTCAAATAAATCAATAATAAAAATTAAATTTTAAAAAATCTATACCATATAACTTATCCTATAAAAATTATATATTTTTAAAATATTTCTATTTTTATCAGGCATTTCGTAAATGAGCTGCGGAAATTATTTAGTTGGCAAGGGAGTCATGGGTTCAAAATGTTTGAAAACAACTGCTCTATTGTATTCTTCCTACTGTGCGGTTGTAAGAACTGACATAATTAATTTTGCAGGACTATCTAAACAGTATTAACGTATGGGCTGAGAACACCTAATATTGGCTTGTTTCTGGTGTGTCCGTGTTTTTATGTCATGTTCTGTGATATTGTGACTCACAACATAGATCTGAAGCGGCTTATTTCCATGGCAATTATACATTTTTATCCAATCACCCCTTGTGACTCCTTTCCAAATATTCGCAAAAATTACCAACGATAAATGTTAACAGTAAAAGCTGAATCTGATCCATTTCTAAGCTTTTCGCTCTATTAATGGTTAGATGTATCGTTTTTATGGCTCATGTGAAATTTGTACTTTCACAAATTTTCAACACCTACAAATGTTGCAGGGACTTCTGTTAAACGAATTTGAAATTGTTGTGTCGGAATAAAAACTTAAGTATAAGATTTTGTGAAAAATTCTCACTTATAGGCGTGTAAAAACAAAACGGTAGATATGTTTTTTAATAAATGTTTTTAATCATATAATTGGTTAATTCGATCGTTTTTAAACAAAACTGTTTTTTTTATTCGTAACGGTACCTAATGTGTGAATTACCCATGCTTATTTATTTGTAATAATAGTGTGAGCGTTTGTCGTTGTGGAATTTGCACTATAAATGCAATCAGATTAGTCCAGCGCTATAACAAAAGACATCTTATAAAATGAATCGATTTTCTGCTCACAGATTACGTGCCAAAGCTATACATTTTGTGATCAATGTTGTACGCTTATTGGATAAAAGCCGGTTTAATGTTCTGCACCATGCAAACATAAAATAAATTCATTATTTCAACCATAAATATTTTGATGGATACAATAAGGGTGTGGTTCGGGAATCAGGATGGCCACGCGGTTTTAGGCGCTGCCTTCAGGACACAGTCCACATCTGTGGGCGTGGGTTTGAATACCACTTCTGACAATTACGTTCTGTGCCATTATTTACGGTACTCATTAAATTCATTTTATTTTGAGTGCTGGATTGAGTGAGTGAAGAGATTTGGGCGGCTCATAACAGCGAGGTCTTGAGAGCCGTTGAGGGGATAATGGAGCAGCGCAGGAATGAAAGGGCGGGAAAACGGGAGATCCCTGAGAAAGCTCGCCAACCAGCGCCATCGTCCGGCACGATTCCCACAAGTGAAAATTCGGAAGCGACCCTGCCGGGTATAGAACCCAGTTCGCCTTGGTGGGAGGCGAGCAGGCTAACCGCTAAGCCACCGTGGCCCCCATGAGTGCTGGAAATGACTATGCTGTACAGTAAGCCTATATCGTAAAAAGGAAAATCTCATGTGCATGGGTGTTGAAATGCAGTCTGCTAAAATAATACCATAGACACAAAATATTTTTTTTGAGGGTCAGAATTCATGCCACAGTATGTGATTGTGCGTAGATATGTGGGGCAGAGATAACTATCAGCTGTGCAGTAACTGATTTTAAGCTCTAACAATATGGTTTTTTACATCAGCATGACAGAAAACACGCGGTTTCGACTGCAAGTCAACATGTTTTGTTTCAACATAAATACCTATTTCGTAATATTAACAATATTCTTGTAGTTAATTTATAATGGGAGCAAATTACTTTTTTTTTGGCCTCGAGTCATTTGCCTACAAATATTTGGCCTTATACACTGAAGAGCCAAAAAACTGGTACACCTGCCTAATATCGTGTAGGGCCTCCGCGAGCACGCAGAAGTGCCGCAAGACGACGTAGCATGGACTCGACTAATGTCTGAAGGTATGCAGGATGCATTGAAATCTGCGCCAATTTGAGAAAGGGTTGCACGTCTGTCACGTTTAATGATTCTCGTCAGCCGTCGTTTGTCCCGTTCGTTCACGATCTTTTTCTGCTGCAGCGATTTCGAAGATTTGATGTTTTACCGGATTCCCGATATTCACGGTACACTCGTGAAATGATCTTTCGCGAAAATCTAAATTTTATTACTACCTCGGAGATGCTATGTCCCATCTCTCGTGCGCCGACTATAACACCACCTTCAAACTCACTTAAATCTTGATAACCGGCCATTTTAGCAGCAGTAACCGATCTAGCAACTTTGCCAGACGCTTGTTGTCTTATATAGGCGCTGCCGACCGCATCGCATTACTCTGATTTGTTCCATACCTCTGTTATTTGCATACTCACGTCTATGCCACTTTTTTTTTGGCTCTTCAGTGTATAATACCTGGCGTAGAAGATGTCCACGGCATTTAATTTCTTATGATAGTTCCAGTTTTGCATGTTTTTTTCTCAAAATAATAAGTAATTATTATCTTGAGTTTGGAAAACTTTTAAAATTGAAACATTTATTAAATATTTTAAAATATAGTTAAGTTGAATGGACAAATCACATATTACGAAGAAAGATAACAAAAACCATTTTAAACGTTCTATATAACAAAAGGTTTTCTATAGGTACTATTGAAATTAAAACTTTTGTTCAATATAGATTGTTTAATTGTTGTGATTTATGATGTTTCAACAAATAAACTCTACTATTCGACATTTTCTGTGGTACCGTCTTCTAAACTGAGGGGGACACATAGGTATTGAATCTATTTAGACTTGTGACATACAATGATTACTATCAATGCATGGAAATTTAAAATTCGTAATTTATTGTTAAATAATGTCTAAGTAGTCACAAGTAACTAAAGAGAAAAAGTGACCTTGAGGCCTGCCATATAATAGCTTCCTCCATATCCTGGCTTTCAGGGCAGAAGCAACCAGGCAGCGTTTGGGAAGGCTAGCTCTCCCCTTCTGGCCTAGCCTTGCTACCCTTCAGGTAGCTCGGTCAGCTACCGAGGTCATGGATTGGTAGGCACGCAAGGACGCGATGGAGTCGATAGGGCGACAGGAAGTTGGAGGTAAGGAGCACAGGTGAAAGGCGACTACTGTCCCTCCTTCCTCGGCTACTTCGAGCTCAACACAGCACAACACACAACACAGAATAGGACCAACCAAGTAGGAGACAGACAGCAACAACAGGAAATTAGACGCAACCTCGTGCAGCTGTTAAAAAAAAAAAAACGCCTTCTCACCATCGAGGGACGAAAATTCTTCTAATGATTTCCAGGACAGCTCCAAAACGGCTGTAGCACATGAAAACACATGTCCAGAACACTCGCTTCCCCGGTGTATATCCCTGACACCTCGGCACTCAAATGGTTGAATTACCTATTCGGCGAAGCCTTTTTTTGTGAAAGTCACAGTCACCAACAGACAAAAACGAAAGGCCAATTGAAATAGTCATCAAGGACTAACACACAACGCAGACACAAAACACTTAATTAAAGAGCTAAAAGAAAATGTCTTTAATCCAATCCACGTCTGGAAATTCAGAACACTAGCTAACACACCTGCAGTCTTTGGGGCTATAGTACATCAACACGATGAACTCGACGTACTGAAAATACCCACACTATTTTACAAGTCAGTTCACACAGAACTGTACAAACACCGTGCTGAAGATGTGGTGCAGTGCATGCGATGTTGTGCGCTGGGCCACACTCAGAAATACTGCACACATCGGCCAATCTGTGCTCTGTGTACTGGATCGCACATAAAGGTAGATTGTACCATTGAAGAACAGGACAAAGCAAAGTGGAAATTTACGTTCTTCAAGAAAACAGGAAACTCGGCTGTATGGAAACAGTGCGAAGTAATCCAGAAGCACATTGAGGCACGCAAACCAAGTATGGGACCTAAATCCACTAAACAAACACGAAACACTAGGCAGGAAAACCGGGAAAACACGCGAGCAAACATTCAGTCAAATGCTGAATTCCCTCCGCTTCAATCACAGAAAAGGCACGCTGAACAGAGGAACACTCACAGGGAACAAGCATCCACACAACAGCAAAGGGAAAAATTACAATACAATTGAAACACAGTATAAAATAAGGCCATGTTAGCAGAAATGCACCAACTGGCCGCTTTTCTGTGAGAAGACAACACTTCGTCACCCTAATGGACCACTTCAGGCCAAAAATCACACAGGCGAAAGCCATGACAACACTACAGGAGAAGCAAATGTTGCTTCTCACAGCACTCGCCACTTTACCTCATTAAACAAACAAATAATATAGGACAACACTTATTTATAATTAAAAATTAAATAAAATAAACTATAACGAAAATAAAAAAATTAAATAATCCATAATAAACTGTCCCAAAATGCAGTAAAACGTAAATTCTTAACACATTACCCACACCTTTTCGTCTCGGAATTCTCTGATCGGTCCGGGACGAAATTTTACACGTTTAATAAAACGATTTGGATTTAGCATAACGAGCCGAGCTGCTGTGGGATGAATATCGTGCTCGTGGCTGCTCTCTCTCCGGGATCTGTCCGCCCCTTGGGACCAGCGAAGGCGAAGACTTCTGCGAGTGCGGCGGGACTGCAGCAGCTCGGGTGCGGCGACTACTCCGCAACTCGTCGCGTCCCCAGGTGGCGGATAGGGGATCCCCAGGCTCTGGGATGGCTGGGAATACTCAAATACCAGCCCGCGGACCAACTGGCCGGTGCGACAGCGCCGTCGTCGTGGAAGTCGGGGACCTTGGTAGCTTAGTACGAGATGGCGAAGCGCATCGTGCAGGAGGCAGCCCAAAGATAAAGGCGGGGAGGGGGATCTCGAGGTGCCACGGGCGAAGTGTAGCTAACGTCACTGCTGAATTCTGCGGGCTGCTGACTGCGGTTGCATGAGGAATGGAATTGAATGCGTCGGACCTCGGAAGCTTCCTTCCATCAGCCTTCACTCTTGGGCCAGCTGATTCGCCACCAAGCCTGGTAAATCCGGGATGTCCCGCCCGAGCTTGGAGCTCACCCCGACAGACGGACTATTTCGAAGGATGGGGAGGGGGTGGCTCCCCGCACAATTGCTTTCCGCCTTCACCCACGGCGGAGATCCTGGTGTCAGCGCGGAAGAGTGAAGATGGAGTAGGTGCCATAACTGAACTGCCCAGTTTTCCGACGCACTCGACGAGAAGCAGAGGGGCCCTGCATT
>NQII01000001.1:1905574-1998109 GCA_002778355.1 Clitarchus hookeri
TCGTTTGACGAAGTCTGACTGACTTTTCTCGGATTCTTCCCGCCGCACGTCCCGTTTGACGGCCTCCGACTGAGGTCGACGTCGTGATGCATTCTCGATCCGGACGCCTCACTTCAGGTCCTCAACTGACTGCCTGACTGCTCGATCCTCGACTGACTGATCAATCATCGCACTGGCTTCGTCCGGCTCCGACCCGGACACCTCGCTTCAGGTCCCCCGACTGACTGCCTGATTGCTCGATCCTCGACTAACTGATCCGTTCCTGCCTCCTCCTTGTGGTTTTGTAGGCTCGATCGCCATATTCAACTTGCACTGTCCCTGCACGTGGCCGGGGTGCTTGCCGCATCCCCCCTGAGTCATAAAACACGTGGCCGCTGCTCCTGTGGTCCGCAGTCGGCCTGGCGTCGCCCCTTGATTCTGGCCTGGAAGTTTNCTGCTCCTGTGGTCCGCAGTCGGCCTGGCGTCGCCCCTTGATTCTGGCCTGGAAGTTTATTGTTCCGTTCTGCACGTGCGGGAACTCTTGGGTGGCCTCTTTGATTCGGCGCACTTATGCCTCCAGATATTATGTCGTTATTATCCCCGCCCGCCCGCTAAAAGCTCTCAATGTTTATTGCTGAAACTAGCCTGGGACAGGCGCCGCCGCTGGTGTGGGCTCCGCGTCCCCGGCAGCTGCGAGATGCAGCTGCATCCGCCTTCCTCCGCACGTGTTCGTTCCGCCGGGCCGCCCTAGCGCCATTCTCCTCATCACGTCCGCCAAACCCTTAATCTTTATTGCGGTCGTCCGCCTGCGAGCTTCACCAGAGCGTGTGTTCTGACGAATAAAATATAGGGACGCAGAATGCATCAGCATAAATAAGTTTTTAACTTCTTTCCTGGCGGGAGGGTTTTTACGGTGCCTATGCCGGTTTTTCCTCACACCCATCATAGCTATAGTCTCAGCTATAGGAACACTTAGGGATGCAGTTCATGGCCCCAATCGCGGCCATTGCTGCCTTAATCCCTCTGTGCCGCGACGCACGCCTCCTTGCATGTAATTCCCTCTCCTGTAGGTGTATGGGACCTAGCCCTGAGACGCACCTAAATTCCCTTCCCTACCTTGGACGTACACTTAACACTTAGCAATAGGGTAGGTTAGAAAAAAAATCATGGATCTAGCTAAAACACTTGAGTCGTCCGCACACAGGCCTAGAGACAACAGCTAGCTACTCTCTACACTACACCAAAAGGCCAATAGGCACACTACTCCGGTCACATAGGGCATCCTGCCCAGGCTGGTTATGTGGGAATTCAGGAAAGGTGGGAAATAGGCCCAACTACCACCCGTTTTCCAGGTCAAGAGACGCACATGCCAGTCGAGGTAGGGGTTGGGGAGCTAACCAAACTAAATAAAATAAACTGGATAATTAACTAAGCAAATTGATAATAAACAAACCCTTTTAAATAACAAAAGCAATTTAAAAAAACCACTCAAAAATATAAAAATACGAAATACAAAAAAAAAACACCAAACAAATATTTAAAAAAAGATATATACATTATACATACACAACAGGTCAACATGGTCGACAGCAGACATCACGATACTGATATTCACTCCAGCCGGGGGGCTGGAGGGAGCTTCACTCCACCGCCGAACACACAAACACGTAATTTTACTCATAATAGGCAACACCAATAAACAGCCTTAATACGGGTCCGGTGCCCAACAAAACACAGCAACACGGTGCCCCGCCGTCGACCCAATGATTTGAGTATGTGTCGGGGTGCATTTGTTTTACAAACAGCCTGTGAGATACGAGAGTCAAGGATCCCGGTCTCACGACACCAAGGCCATTCGGTGGCATATGAGGGTTCGGCGGCGGCAGCGGCCTGGCTTTCAGTACTGTTCGAGACCCCCGAAGATGGCTGCTGCATGATACGGCGAAACGTCGGTTGAAGAAACCAAGAAGACGCGTCTCCAGCCCGGAAGCCAAGAGAACCAGCCTGATAATTACCACGAAATCCTGCAATCTTCCTTAAATAAACAAGTCTGTGTCCAGATGTTCTGAAAATCCAGCCATCTTAAGATTGCGGCAACTCGGTGGCTGTGTGCAGTGGTCAACTACCAACGGAGTACTGATAAACCAGAGTTACCAAGAAGTGTTGCACCGCCTCCTCTCAAGCCAAAACTTCGAAAAACGTCATCACCACCTTGGTCGCCTCCCCGGTCAAGAGACAAGCGACCTCCTACACCATCTCCCAGCAGTGTTGCCAAATTGAGGGATGTGTCCCACAGTGGCAGGAAAGTTCTTATTTTTTTTAAGTGTGGGTAAGAGGGCAATTTTCGTAAAAAAAGTAGCGAATTGGAGGGAAATGTTAACACATAAAATTAATTTGTTTAAACCTTGGACGAAGTGTGTGTATGTGTGCGTGTGCAGTAATATAAAATGAAATTTCATCAATATTTATGCCAGTCTTGCTGAACTTGTAATGTGCTTGATTAGGTCAATGAAAAGAGTTTCGAAATGTAATAATTTTTGCTACGCTGGTTACTTTTTGTGTTACATTCTGGAAATAACAGTCACGTTTGTGGAGTTAAGTTGTAATGCTAATGAAATGAAAGGTGAAAGTGAGCGTCCTAAAGCAACATCATCAACATCTGTGAGAAAATTGCAACAATTCGGGGAGTTATGAGCAGACAAACAGGACGTTTAAACCGAAAAGCTAATCAGGATGGGAACTTTGGTAATATCATATTTAATTGTTATAAGATATTCATTTCAAGCGAACGACATTGACTACACAACATTCAAGATTCTGTCAAATCACGTAAAGACCAACATTTAATTAACTTTTTATTTCAAGACATTCATGGGTGGTGTTTAGTGCACTACAACCATGAACTTCTACAGTAATTACAACCCCGCTTCCACCTTCTCGCCAATAAATCTTCAACCTTACACGATCCTCAAAAATATTCAGTTCCTTCTCCGATTTCTTCAGGCGTACATGCACATCATTCAACACACTGCCCATCAAGTCCACCAGGCCACCACATCAAAAAGAAAATTATCCATATCCCCATTAAAGGTTTCCTTCAAGCTTTCAACTTCTCACCTTGAACCCCCTCCCACTTCACATCAACAATAATATGCCCACATCATTAAAATTTTACATCAATAAAATTATAACACACACGAATACACATCCTCACACTGACGGCCAGTAGAATTATAGGTTAGGAATGGCCGACATTTGAAAATGCAAATAAATAGTGAGACGTGTGGTGTCGCAACATCACCAAACATGTGTGTGCACTATCCCCTCCCTTGTACTGTAGTATCTCACGTCGGATTAAAGGCCATATTAGACGGTACCACATTCGGTAAAAGCTTGTGCAAAGTCTGTCATAGCGGCTATTACACAAGCTAGTGTTGAACCCGTCATGACATTTGTCGGCCTGTATGGTCTCATTTCGTACCAGGTTTTGTAACAGGACATGCCATATTTTTCGTGGCAGGTTCCATACCGGTCTTGGTACCTGGCCAATCACATTGCAGTTTCAGAGCGTAGGACGGTACTCGTGGCAACTTCTTGAAATGGGTTGATGAAATATAAAAATACACCTCCATCTTGATTATACGTTTGTAAGGGCAAAACTCTTTCGAATGGATTTAAAATTCGACAAAACGAATAAAAATAATAGTGATGACCAATTTTTATTACTATTAAAAATTTTAGCACTTCTAAATATTTCAAACACCAACTACACAATTAAAATATAATACGAGCGATTTTACAGGTGTACATAAACATAGCTTATTTAAACACAAAAGACGTTTGTGAAAACTAACAGCGCAGTGGGGAAGTCGCGTCATGAGGTTACAAAACAAATATTATTGGACGTAAGCTTGAAACAGCTTCGAGCAAATTTTTTTTATGGAATCCTGAATGCTGATAACTTGGTAAGTTAAAAAAAAAACAGTAAATTTTGCTAACTGTTTGACAAATCTGTTAATATTAAGAAGAATACTCTCGTGACTTCACATTATCATTTTCAAAAATTACATGAAACTAAGCCAGTAATTGAAGCATGGAATTGATGTATCGGTCAACAGTATGGCACGAATCGTGGTTGGTCACAGGGTAGCAGCGATTAGATTAATGTCCAGAGGGCACCCGCTAACCTGCTGAAGGAATCCGATCGGGTTAGCATGACACTCTTGGGGGGGCCGTGTTCGAAAATCCCGGGCTAATGGACTCTACGCCTCACGTCTTAACGAGGTTGCGCGTGATGATCGACTTCGGTGGCTAGATACGCGACGTAACATACACACTCCAGAACTGCGGTGTTGTGGCTACCCAGCACGCCATTCCAATACACCGACGTAAACATTTCAAATAAAAAAATACATTCAGACTTATGTGATGTAGAGAAACGTGGCAGGTAGTTCACAGTTGCTAAGGGGCCATCACCATTAAGATCCCCGTGAAGCGGGAATAAGGCACGCATACACGTCGGTGTCAAGAAAATACCAGTTGTATTTAAGAAAGTCCAGATGAGATGGTGCAGAAACTGAAGCGGGCGTGTGGCACGAGGCCCCGTATTGGCCTGAGCTGCTATAACAAAGGCGTCAACAGATGCGAACAAAAGATTATGCTGTAGGCTACGTTACTCCGGAGTGGCCGTCCGTGAGTCTGCTCCGGAAGGGAGGCGTACTCGGAGTAATTAAATAAAAATGTTCCGGTACGATCGAAGTATATTGCAGTGAACGTGGTTGAAGTACGAAGTTGCTTCACCCCAGAGCCGCGTGACGCGACCTACCCTGATGCCTGCTACTCTCGGTCTTAGGAGGGGGCGGCGTGGCGGGGGTAAAGGTAGATGACCGCTTCCCGCCGAAACAGAATATCTCTTCACAAAAGTTGAAATGAGTGGAATTAAACATATAACCCTTGAAAATACATTGCAATTTGCATGCCGTGAATTGTGGTTTGCATTGACATACAAAAAGTAATAAAAATAATGTGTCAATAATTTTTATAGCATTTTCAATTATTTTTATAATGATTCTTTGCTACTACCTGTAAAAGAGAATACACGCATAAAACACTTTTAAACACGGAGCGAATGATTATATATTAATTAAAAAGCCTATTAATCAACATTAAAATTATGTTGATTTGCTATAAGAATTTTGGCGTGGTTCAGAGTTCAAGTGTTTCACTGCCGGAGCCAAAACATGTATCTCTTATTAATTATGAACGGTGATTATTAAATACATCACTAATTATTGCTGTGTTCTTTTAATAAGAGTTACAGAAAGCAATAATTAGGTTCTCATAAAGTTACAGGATTAATTAGTTCTCGGCGACCACGTAGTCAGCATTTTGCACCTTCGGTATTCTGTTACCCGTGCAGGGATTTTCTCACATCCATTTCCTGTATTGCAAATAATGACGGTTGTAATTATGAAGGGTTGGTCAGGCTTTATAATGCGGTTGAAACATAGTTATACCTTGCGGCAATGAAAGTCATTACACAGACTTTGGTAGCATAACTTGGGCGTGGGGTCTCCGGTCGTGCGGCGGGCGGCCGGTACTTTGTGCAGATAGTTCCTACCTGCTCCGCTAGGTGGTGTGCGCAGGTCGACAAGGGCTCTGGGGGAAGCCGCGGTCGTCGTCAAGTAATAAAGCAATATTTAAACGCACTAGCTAGTTTTTAAATATGTATACACAAATTACTGACTAGTAGCAGTTCTATGAGTGGGGTACATATTTACTACGAGCTATATGCAGCCCACCCACTGAGTATGTCAAATGCTGGTACGCTAATTGCTGTAGTGTATAACTAATTCACGGGAACTTCCAACTTTTCTGAAGCACTGGTAAAGTTCTACTTTCAAGTTATTCCTCCACCTCGTGCAAACAAAGCTTAACCAAGTCTTGATAATTACACCAAAGGTACAGCACACCGCATTCGTGCGCACTCAGTTACATAATATGTTGAATGAGGACTATTTCTTATTATTCCCAAAAAAACATATTTTCCCTCTGTCTATAATATCCCTATTAATTGTAAATGAAATTTTATAAATAAATAATAAATAAAATACAAGTAAAAATTGAATTTAAACAAAAATAAGATTAATTTATGTTATCAGAAGTATAAAACGTTTGTGATACATGGCATATTTAAGAAACAGCGGAAGACCTCAACAAGAAGTGATTTTTCAAAGGTTTGATTCAAAAAGTGTGAAGATGCTGCGAATAGTCAATAACAGGAATCTTCCGTGCCAGCTCGAATAGCGGCTGGTATAACGGCTCGTTCAATAGGCCTTGTAAATGCTCGTTAAGACCAAGCACGACAGTAGGTGTCGTGCAATATCGGCTTAACGGTGTCGCAGCGGTACCTTATAGGGTTGTGTGCACCGGGGGCATGATACGTGGCTCATGGAATCTGCCGCCGCTCTTGAGGCATAACATGAATTAGGGACGTCTAAAAAAGAAGCGGCGGAATGCATTGGTGGGTTTACGACATGGCAAGGAAATAACCCCGTATCGGATCCCTCGGAGATCGAACTCGTATGCTAAGTGAGGCTTTACGAATGGCGGAAATCTCCCCTCCCAAGGGGTCCTGGCTGGTTCTGTTCCCGGCGGATAAACGCTCAATTTTTGCACTCCGGAAACGTGGCGGACGCTGCTGCAGGTTCGCGGGTTTTCTCGGGGTTATTCCCCTTTTCTCTCGCATTTGTATTCCGCGCTGCGCCATATTCGTCTTACTTCATCCAACTTGGTGCGAATATAAATCGCGGGTTTGTGGTTCATAGAAAACATTTGGGGGAAAAAATGTTTAAAAAAATCATTGTCAGTAAGTGCGTTTAACTGAACGTACATACTGACACTCATGCTACCAGTAAAATTGGATGCGATGATTTGAAAATCGGTTTCCCGTCTTCAAGCTTATTTAAAAGTATGGCTTTTAAATCAGTTAACTCTGATTTACTCATCTGTTTTCTGTTTTATTTGTGCAAATAAGAGTGAAAATTAATAAAGCGCGTTCACGGAAAAAAGAACACTTATGAAATAAACTTTTGAAAGTAACAAATGCCCGTAATACAGTGTTTAAAATGGTGTAATTTTATGGGGCAGAAGTGTTTTGACTGATGTCGGTGTAATTTTACACCTACATGTGTCAATATTTTTATTTTTCTACGTTCAAGTAAATTTATCCTACAAATTAATAAAATAACATGTACACTGTAAAACTAATTTTACTTTGAAAAGTGTAAAATTACAATTGCTATGTTGCAGAAAATAAACTGCAGCTTTCGTGTAAATTTACACAGACATCGCAATTGTAATTTCACTACAGCGTATGTGCCTTTTCTAGCTTACAAAATAGTAAAACACAGATTCACTGTAATTGTAAGCAAATATTCTGTACATTTTTCACTGTTTTACTATGCAATTTTACCATCAGTATGTGTTCTTTTACAACTGCATGTTAATTCAAATACTATGTATGTTTAGTTTTACAGTTTTCGCGATATTGTATTCCGTTTTGCAACTTGGTAGTTTAACAGAGTTATAAGAAAATTATCTCCAAAATGTGGATACAAATTGACTTCAAATATATAATACGCAGCTATATGCAAAAGCCAGCGTATCCCATCAGTAGGAGTGAAGTTTTCCTACTGAACACACAAATGTAGTTCGAAGTAGTTCTATTCCCTGGCGCTAGATCGTATGTCTTAAAAAATTAATGTAGTTGCCTTTGAATTCCTAGGAACATTAGTGTAAAATTACAAATACTGTACAAGTTTTACCAAAAAACACATAAAAATATAAAATTACTGAACATTTGTGTGTAAATATGCGCTCACAGATAATCCAGAATGCAATGCAAGTTTACGCACGCATGGTCTTTGTAAAATTACAAAATGGTAGACGTAAACCTACACTGACATTGAGTGATTATACAATGACTACGTAGCAGTAAAAAACACAATTCAAGGTTTAAATACAGAAAGTAAGTGTGTTTACACGTACTTGAAAATGTATAAATTAACACCAACATTATGTTTATTAAATCTATACAATCACGTATTTTCACGAAAGACTTGTAGTACTCTGCGGATTCTTAAGATTATTTGTGTAAAATTATACAATATACTACAGTATAAAATTACAAAACATTTGTATGCGTAAATTTACATTAATTTTTTACTGTGTACGCATATGTTACAGTACACATTGGCACATATGCTCCAAGTTAGTTTGGCAGCCATAGAATTAAAACATTCCTAAGACTTGACTTTTTGTTGCAGGCGGAATTTTTAAATTTATTGCGACCGAAGTTTCTTGTTTTCTACACACTAGAGTAGGAATTTGCATATTAGTAACACATTTATATTCTCAGCAATTCATTATTTTCACTTTATTGATAAACAACTTATAATTATATATTTATATTCCTCATAATTTCACACTTATAATTCATCTGTGGACGAATAACGTCAATATTATTTTTTACATACTGCTAAAATATACAAACTGGCAGGAATGTAAATCTCAAACATGGCTTTCAAAAGTGCTTCACTAACCTCGAAAAACTTAGTGTTAATAAAAGTCTNATCCAGAATGCAATGCAAGTTTACGCACGCATGGTCTTTGTAAAATTACAAAATGGTAGACGTAAACCTACACTGCTGACATTGAGTGATTATACAATGACTACGTAGCAGTAAAAAACACAATTCAAGGTTTAAATACAGAAAGTAAGTGTGTTTACACGTACTTGAAAATGTATAAATTAACACCCACATTATGTTTATTAAATCTATACAATCACGTATTTTCACGAAAGACTTGTAGTACTCTGCGGATTCTTAAGTTTATTTGTGTAAAATTATACAATATACTAAAGTATAAAATTACAAAACATTTGTATGCGTAAATTTACATTAATTTTTTACTGTGTACGCATATGTTACAGTACACATTGGCACATATGCTCCAAGTTAGTTTGGCAGCCATAGAATTAAAACATTTCTAAGACTTGACTTTTTGTTGCAGGCGGAATTTTTAAATTTATTGCGACCGAAGTTTCTTGTTTTGTACACACTAGAGTAGGAATTTGCATATTAGTAACACATTTATGTTCTCAGCAATTCATTATTTTCACTTTATTGATAAACAACTTATAATTATATTTTTATATTCCTCATAATTTCACACTTATAATTCATCTGTGGACGAATAACGTCAATATTACTTTTTACATACTGCTAAAATATACAAACTCGCAGGAATGTAAATCTCAAACATGGCTTTCAAAAGTGCTTCACTAACCTCGAAAAACTTAGTGTTAATAAAAGTCTNGCAGGAATGTAAATCTCAAACATGGCTTTCAAAAGTGCTTCACTAACCTCGAAAAACTTAGTGTTAATAAAAGTCTTACAGATGTCTCAGCTCATATTTTCTTTAATCCCTCCAATTTTCACTGTTATCCACGAATAATTGAGTTGCCGACTCAGGTCACAAATTACTTACGTGGGAATGTTCGAACAGACATTGTGGTTCACTCTCGGCCAGATGTAATGATGTGCGTGTATAGAAATGTTTTTATACATATAAAATTAGGAATTTATAACCAGACTGTGTTTGTATGGGAATAATACAGAAAGAGTATAAAAGAATACCCCAACTTTAAAGGTCTATAATATCAAAATAAAACAACCTACAACCTTGATTGACAAATCAAATGAACCGAGGAACCGAGAAAGTTCGTTCACTATACATTCATAAATGTTTAATGTGACCACCACGGGCGGCCCGAATGACATCTACGCGATAATCAAACTCGTTCCACATTCATGTCAGCATGTCCGGTGTTATGGTTTCGATGGCGTTCGTAACTCTCGGTTTGAGGTTGTGAGGGGTAGCGAGCTCGCATTCGTCACGTCAATGTGAAGGGGACGGTCTGAAGTTTCCTTGCCCAGAACGAGGTAGACGATGCCTTCATGTCTATGCTGATTTTTAGCGTTGAAGCGACGTTCCATACAAATGGTGAGGTGAACCGGCACGACGTGCGGATATGGGGTCAGGAGCCTCCACATGAAACCACCGAACACGAGCGCGCTTTCCCCAAAGTGAACTAGTTTTGCTCTGTACCCAAATACACTATTTTCGGCCCTTTCTTTTTTCACGAGCTTACTGTTACTGGAATCCCTTATTTGGATATGCATAGAGTGGTTGTTTCCTCAGTTAGAAAAGGCGGCGGGGGACTTCATTTTCCATCAGGATGGTGCGCCACCCCATTGGCACCTAGCTGTTCGCGGATACCTGAACGAGACTTTGCCCCAACGCTGGATTGGTCGAGGAGCAGATAGTGACCAGGCTCTTCATCACTGGCCCCCAAGAAGCCCGGATATGACCCCGCGCCATTTTTATCTATGGGGGCACATAAAGGATAAAGCGTTTCGTCCACCATTGCCGGCTAACATTGACGACCTCAAAACAAGAATTACGGACGCCATCCAAACCGTAACACCGGACATGCTGACAAGAGCGTGGAACGAGTTTGATTATTGCGTAGATGTCGTTTGGGCCGCTCATTGTGGTCACATAGAACATTAATGAATGTATGGTAAACGAACTTCACGATTGCACGGTTCATTTGATTGGTCAATCATGGTTGTAGGTTGTTTGGTTTTTCTATTATAGACCTTCGAAGTTGGGGTATTCTTTTATACTCAGCCTGTATAACTGAGCCCGTCGTAACTGATGTTTGTGGAATAGCCAATAGCACAGCTAGACCTGCGCGCGCATTTCTGCCCCCCCCCCACCNAGACGTCTGCCGGCTACAGTATCTACTTTAGAAAATCGATTTGATTAGCAAGCAACAACAGGCAGCCGATTGCACTGTGCAGTTACTTGCGTATTATTGCTTTCAGACAAATATATTATACAATTATACGTTTTCTAAGAATTACATACATTTTAAACAGCAATAATGTATCACATAAAATAACTACAAAAATTTCGTTACACGACGGAGATTTGAACTCTAAAAACCCTAATCATCGAGTTGCAGACCCTCACACCAACCGACCTAACCGAGCTACACAAGCAACACAAGAAATTACTTTGTAACAGATTATAGCATCACAAAAATCCGTTGTTACCACGCATTTTTTAAGTTGTGTTTAATATTTTATTATGACTGTGGGAGTAAATTGATTCATTTTACGTTACTTGTGTGTACATTAAGTTTTATTTTGTGCGTAAATACGTTTTATAGAAACCGTAATCTTTTCGTAAACGGACATATACAGCTTGAGGTTGTTACTCGGGTGTCCGCTATCTTGTCTGTCGCAGCTCGGTGGCAATAGCAGAAATTAAGAACAAGTTATATTACCGTTTCGGGCATGCCCATGGTTACGAAAACTGTTACACCCGGAGCCAGACCCTTTCGGGGGAGGCTGGATTGTAATCTACACGGGAGCAGAAACGCTAGCAGAAATTGGGTAGAAAGACATCTACGGAAGTGGGAATCGCGTGGGGCCGGCTTAAGAGCATCTTGAATTCCTCAAATCCACATTCTCCCCCACGGCCAAAGAGAAAGTATGGGATGAATATACACACAGTCTGTACGCCAGACTTGTCAAATGTCTTTTGGTAATTCGCCCAGAGAACATCCTTCATAGGCAACCAGATTACAGATGGCGGAAAACTTTTTTGAGTTGTGTGTATACATACAGCGTGCATATGAAAGTATGATACAAACTTCGAGATTCGAGAGGTGATTCAGTATGGAAAAACAAGACTAAAATATTTCAAACTTTCGGCTTACAATGGTTACTAAGGTAGGTATGCACCATTGCAAGTGCGTAAATAAAATGATTCTATGTATTAACTATTGAAAATACGTGAGATTAAAGTACAAATTCCTGGATAGTGTATTGTTAAACAACGATGTATCATCCTCTTTGGAGTAAAGAAAAGAAGGGTGTTGTGTGCACCCTCCAATGTGGCATTACAGTGATTGTTTAATAAAATTGCAATAATTGTGTGATTACGTTGTTGCTTTACGCAAACCGCTAGCAAAGTGCATGTTTCNTAGAAAATCGATTTGATTAGCAAGCAACAACAGGCAGCCGATTGCACTGTGCAGTTACTTGCGTATTATTGCTTTTAGACAAATATATTATACAATTATACGTTTTCTAAGAATTACATACATTTTAAACAGCAATAATGTATAACATAAAATAACTACAAAAATTTCGTCACACGACGGAGATTTGAACTCTAAAAACCCTAATCATCGAGTCGCAGGCCCTCACACCAACCGACCTAACCGAGCTACGCAAGAAATACAAGAAATTACTTTGTAACAGATTATAGCATCACAAAAATCCGCTGTTACCACGCATTTTTTAAGTTGTGTTTAATATTTTATTATGACCGTGGGAGTAAATTTATTCATTTTACGTTACTT
Organism: Clitarchus hookeri; assembly: GCA_002778355.1. Taxonomy (NCBI): domain Eukaryota; kingdom Metazoa; phylum Arthropoda; class Insecta; order Phasmatodea; family Phasmatidae; genus Clitarchus; species Clitarchus hookeri. The sequence continues at coordinate 1,918,056 of NQII01000001.1, forward strand.
GCGAGTACATTAAGTTTTATTTTGTGCGTAAATACGTTTTATAGAACCCGTAATCTTTTCGTAAATGGACATATACAGCTTGGGGTTGTTACTCGGGTGTCCGCTATCTTGTCTGTCGCAGCTCCATGGGTATAGCAGAAATTAAGAACAAGTTATATTACCGTTTCGGGCATGCCCATGGTTACGAAAACTGTTACACTCGGAGCCAGACCCTTCCGGGGGAGGCTGGATTGTAATCTACACGGGAGCAGAAACGCTAGCAGAAATTGGGTAGAAAGACATCTACGGAAGTGGGAATCGCGTGGGGCCGGCTTAAGAACATCTTGAATTCCTCAATTCCACATTCTCCCCCACGGCCAAAGAGAAAGTATGGGATGAATACACACACAGTCTGTACGCCAGACTTGTCAAATGTCTTTTGGTAATTCGCCCAGAGAACATCCTTCATAGGCAACCAGATTACAGATGGCGGAAAACTTTTTTGAGGTGTGTGTATACATACAGCGTGCATATGAAAGTATGATACAAACTTCGAGATTCGAGAGGTGATTCAGTATGGAAAAACAAGACTAAAATATTTCAAACTTTCGGCTTACAATGGTTACTAAGGTAGGTATGCACCATTGCAAGTGCGTAAATAAAATGATTCTATGTATTAACTATTGAAAATACGTGAGATTAAAGTACAAATTCCTGGATAGTGTATTGTTAAACAACGATGTATCATCCTCTTTGGAGTAAAGAAAAGAAGGGTGTTGTATGCACCCTCCAATGTGGCATTACAGCGATTGTTTAATAAAATTGCAATAATTGTGTGATTACGTTGTTGCTTTACGCAAACCGCTAGCAAAGTGCATGTTTCGTTTTTTACAATCAAACCTCTTGATGTGCAAATTCATGTACCGTTGAACAAAAACCCAGCCTTGGTATGCTCCTATTATTGCAAACCCGCCAGACATGGCCCCATTCTTCAACAATTATTGCGCTGTTCTATCAACAGCTGTTTGCTTCGACTGTTATCTGCCTTAGCAAGTTGCATTTAATGTTCGTTTCAACATTCAGATTAGAAATACATTATTAAAAATTGACATACGCTCACGGTTTAATTTTTTCTGCGCTGAAAACTGAAACAACACCCTACTTTATTCACGAAGGGAATTCTATTAACAAACCAAATTTTATGACATGGTAGATCGTCGTCCATTAATACACTATCGAAATATTTGCTGTCAATCTCAAGAAGTTTCAATAAATTTTGCACAGAAGCATTTCATTTACACATTTTCAAGGGCGCATATCTCGTTCAGTAATCACTGTAAGTCAATGAGTCCCATATACACATGTATAGTTTATGCTGGTTTTTTCCATACTGAATCACCTCTCAAAGATTGTAATAAACTTTCACATACTCGCTATACATATATATATATATATATATATATATATATGCACGTATATGTGAGGGGTTGATTACAAAAACCTGACTTGTCCAAAAATCCTATTTGTTATATTACAACGGGTACTTGTGCTGCATTGAGAGGCGCATCGCATGGTTGAATTGGTTTCTGTCAAACCACGCCATAAGCAACTGAAAACATTGTTGGAAAATACGGTTTTTCTACAAGATGTGGATGTGTCCATTACCATTCTGACAAAACCTGGCAATGTCATTGATTGGTCAGGTTATTGCTATATAGCTGTGATGTGGTGGCACCAGTTTGTCACAATCGTTTCCCCTATGATTCCAGGGGTCCCCGGTTCGAATTATAGCTTGCACATATTTTTTTGTATTGTTCATTTGTGTTGTCCAGTAATTGTGGATTACAGCAATTACCAAGATATGTCTATGATATGTAGTGTTTGGACAAGAGGACCTTTTGTCTTCATTGTTCTATTGCGGGCCATAATGTGCCTCAACTTATTCATTGCCGCCTAGTGTTCCAAAGTCCCCTGCGAAAAGAGGGTGGCCACCACCACTTACGCGATGAATGGAGATGATTTGACCAGCCGAATTTGCACAGATTTTCGATCTCTGATTTGTGAGACACAATTCCGATTTTGGTCGCTCCAACCTAAGTACTTACTGTAATATTTACATTTATGCATTTCAATATCCGATTTTTAACAGTGAGTATCTCCCTTAATATTCACCACATGCTGTTGTCAATATATACCCCTTTGCATTTTTCAAAGGAATCACCTCCTGGAGTTTTGCCCATGAATTCTGGTCCATATTCTACATTGCCTAGTCTATGTATTGAAACTNAAAGGAATCACCTCCTGGAGTTTTGCCCATGAATTCTGGTCCATATTCTACATTGCCTAGTCTATGTATTGAAACTGTGTGACAAGGTAACTTACATTTTTCCAGTAAAAGAACACACTTACATGCCAAATAATCAATATTTTTCTTTAACAGTCCAAAGGAATAATATCACAACATCTGCAGAGATACCAGTGGATTGGCATAACGTCGTTCGTACGGCGAGGAAAAATCCAACTCCATTTTCTCTCCATATAAAGATATACGATGACTTCTAAGACATGAATGCAGCAACTGATCCTTGTTCATGAAAACACATAAACCTAGATTACAGCTGAAGGAGGCACGTGTGGTACAAGTAGTAAACGGAGAGCACACACCCAGAATCAAAAACACATATTACGGACCATAGACTACATACATTGAACAATGTCGAGAACCCCTTGCACCTTATTTGAAAAAATCCTGCATTGTATCACGACAACCCAGGGATCAAGCCTGCCAAAGCAAAATATCTTAACAAACTAATAGACTACATGGAAAGCTCTGCCAACCGAATATTCTACGAAAATGTTGGTTCTGGAGGACCAGGAAATGGCAGCAGCAAAAACAGACAGTGAATTGAGGCTGATGATGGCGACAATAGCAGTGGTTTCGATTAGTGAGCTGTTAATGTCGCTGACGTATGGTTCATGCAACAACATCAGTTCCTTGACATATGCTGACCAAAATACCTAACATAACCATACAAAACCTGGATGCCATGTGCGGTTTTCTAGATAGTGAATGTGTAACTTTATGTACATACAAATATAATCCAGTTGTAGTATCTATTTGTTTTTAATTTCATATCACGCCTTTTTGTTATCAAACAAAGCAACACCCAACAAAAAAAAAAGGATAAGTAAAAAATAATAAATTTAATTTCTGGAAAAGAAAACAATATTTCCTATTGCAATTGATAGCTGAAACTGTTTGGATATACACCTATGTCTCAACAAATTCTTGCGATATAAATGCTTAATATCAACATGAGGGACAGTTTTTTTCGTTTCCTGAAAAAGTTACTTTTTGGACTAATCCCGTTTTTGCTATCAACCCCTCTTATATATGCATATATACACTATGAGAAACGATAATATTAATTGCAATCAGAAATTCACTATACGAGCTTTTACAGGGAGTGGAAGCTCCAGAAATGTCAGAGGAAAATGGTTCGCGAAAGTTAATTTATTCTATCATTTGCAACTGCAGTTGTACAAACTTTTATTCAAATATACCTTATGTGGTTCATAATCCTTACATATGTATATGCATAATGCTCGCAATTTTATGATAAATATTTTATAAATATATATAAAAACATAATGCCTACATATACGTATATTGATAATTATTAGTTTGTATACCGTGCAAAACTATTATTCATAATTTGGCAAGCATGTGTTGAGCAGCTCTTTAAATATAATATATACTTAACATTTTATGTTGCGCTATATTCTGAAATGATATATTAAATTGGGTATTGATTAATGAAGATAAAGCTCACATTATATATGGTAGTCACAATAAAACATTCATTAGATTGCTATTTTGAAAAAAAGTTTGCTCAATTAAAGTTGCATAAACGTAGGTGAAATGCCGTACCACTGGTTGAGTGTAACGTTTGGTGAGAATCGGGCCACTATTCCTTAAGTTACGATGTATTTTGTATGTTTCAGGCAGTGCATTCTTACAAATGTCTGGCGTAAAGCCTATTATATACTTATTTCCATGCCCACGTCTGATTTTGCAATCATTACGAGTCTGATTCAAATCTATTTTGTGTAGTCCTTGACATACTATGAAACCGTAAATTTATAAAGGCTGTTATTTTGAAAATAAGGGGTAGATAGTACTAAAACTGAACAAATATGTATGTTCTTAAAATATACTAAAAGTATATCAATTTTAGAGAAATGAAATTCATAATAATTTATTTTAAATCGGTGCTAATTCTAACTGAGTGTTAGACTTAAATTAATCGGCATTTCTCCTGTTCAAGAAAAGGGTTGGGGTGATCCGTCTTAAGTGAAAATAGCACACAATCAATACGCATGTGTGTATGCACCCACTGAAAGTAAAATTAAATGAAAAATAAACAGCAAGGCTTATATTAAATCGACCACTGAAATAGTCTTACAGCACACGGCTGAACAAAGTATTGTGTTGTAATGATTTCNAGTAAAAAATAATAAATTTAATTTCTGGAAAAGAAAACAATATTTCCTATTGCAATTGATAGCTGAAACTGTTTGTATATACACCTATGTCTCAACAAATTCTTGCGATATTAATGCTTAACATCAACATGAGGGACAGTTTTTTTCGTTTCCTGAAAAAGTTACTTTTTGGACTAATCCCGTTTTTGCTTTCAACCCCTCTTATATGTGCATATATACACTATGAGAAACGATAATATTAATTGCATCAAAAATTCACTATACGAGCTTTTACAGGGAGTGGAAGCTCCAGAAATGTCAGAGGAAAATGGTTCGCGAAAGTTAATTTATTCTATCATTAGCAACTGCAATTGTACAAACTTTTATTCAAATATACCTTATGTGGTTCATAACCCTTACATATGTATATGCATAATGCTCGCAATTTTTTAACAAATATCTTATAAATATATATAAAAACATAATGCCTACATATACGTATATTGATAATTATTAGTTTGTATACCGTGCAAAACTATTATTCATAATTTGTCAAGCATGTGTTGAGCAGCTCTTTAAATATAATATATACTTAAAATTTTATGTTGCGCTATATTCTGAAATGATATATTAAATTGGGCATTAATTAATGAAGATAAAGCTCACATTATATATAGTAGTCACAATAAAACATTCATTAGATTGCCATTTTGAAAAAAAGTTTGCTCAATTAAAGTTGCATAAACGTAGGTGAAATGCCGTACCACTGGTTGAGTGCAACGTTTGGTGAGAATCGGGTCACTATTCCTTAAGTTACGATGTATTTTGTATGTTTTCAGGCAGTGCATTCTTACAAATGTCTGGCGTAAAGCCTATTATATACTTTTTTCCATGCCCACGTCTGATTTTGCAATCATTACGAGTCGGATTCAAATCTATTTTGTGTAGTCATTGACATACTATGAAACCGTAAATTTATAAAGGCTGTTATTTTGAAAAATAAGGCGTAGATAGTACTAAAACCTAACAAATATGTATGTTCTTAAAATATACTAAAAGTATATCAATTTTAGAGAAATGAAATTCATAATAATGTATTTTAAATCGGTGCTAATTCTAACTGAGTGTTAGACTTAAATTAATCGGCATTTCTCCTGTTCAAGAAAAGGGTTAAAGTGATCCGTCTTAAGTGAAAATAGCACACAATCAATACGAATTTGTGTATGCACCCACTGAAAGTAAAATGAAATGAAAAATAAACAGAAAGGCTTATATTAAATCGACCACTGAAATAGTCTTACAGCACACGGCTGAACAAAGTATTGTGTTGTAATGATTTCTTAGAGCCTTGGGTTGTATTTTCGCAATCGACGATAGCGCATTTTTACCTTGTCTAGCGATAATGTCCACATTACAACAGTGTGGCGTTAACCTGCCAAGCGAATTACTTCCTGCGCATAGTTTCGTTGTGGAAACAGGCATTCGCGTGCGTATGTAAATGCGTGTCATTTAAATTACAGCCTGAAAGTATTATTACAGAACTTTTATCGCAGGGGAGGCAACTGCACCCACCTTGCCAAGTCTGGAATAGCCACGGAATATTTCCGGCAAGTACTACTTCTTGTATCATCCGAAATCAATCGAAAATACATTACAACAACGTAAATAAGGCACACGAACAGTCACTTACCTGTGCGGGTCTATCTGCACGAACTCTAGGAGCACTGTGTACATCGCTGTCGGATCCAGACCTGATACACTCACTTTCACCACTGGGAACATACGCCTGGAACAGTAAACACGTTCAATGTTACTACGAATGTAATTAATAATATTGATTGTCCACTTACATGACAACAATTTTGTATCTACATTGCCTACGAAATATTGTATTTTACTGTCAATCTTTGATTTCTTCACATTTTACATGCTAGTCATATAATACTATAATCTCAACGGAGTAGCCTGCTGTTTGTTTACATGCCTGTTCGTGACTATAGATGTTCTGTTAAAATTTACAGCATGTGAAAATTTCACACATGGGTTAATCACCACCTGTGGAATGATGTTGAAAGTAGCAGTGATTTTGAAACAGTAGAGAGAATACGTGTTGCTGATAGCAATGTTTTAAACTGGGATGTATCACGTCATGGACTGTGTTTTTGTGGCATTTCTTCTCCATTCTTTACAGCTTTATACCATCAAAGTACTAAATTCGTTCAGTTTATACCTAATCCCTACTGAAATCTAGAGGCGATAATTACACTACCCTAGTTCACTACTAAAATAAATAAAAATATGTCTTCATTTTGAGATATCTGCAGTGACATTTAGTTTAAATCCTAAATAGTAAGATGTTTTTAATAAGAGTTTGTCATCTCTCTGAGAAAGTGTAGATATTACTTTATTGGAATATCCAGTGACTTGTAAGTTCATTACAAAATAATTATAAGTTTTCATATAATTGATTTGAAAACATAAATACAGTACTAATGCTACATCAACATATTTTAAATGTTGTACATTTAGAAATTATTCTAAGTTAGTAAAACAGTTTTTTCTTTGTTTCTGTATTTAGCAGACAACATATTGAATTTAGAGTTTGTCATATTTTTGTAGAACAGCATACTATCATTTAGACTCTATGCGTGGTAGCAGAGGAAGACTGATAGAAAAGGTGGCTAGAAAGAAGAGAAACCAGTTATTGGAGTCAGTTGTTGTCAAGATAAAGAATATAAATTATATACAAAACCCTCCAGATTTTCTGGTAGGGTGCATATAATTAATTTCACAAGTAATTAGTTTATAAGTGCAAATTTAGATTGTAACTTAGAGTTCATGGATATTTAGAATATTTAATAAGACAAAACATATAATGCCGAAGTTTGAATACATCTCTCATGTGCTCCTTGTACGTTAAAGCTCGTGGAAATTAAAATAGATCCAATGAGAACAGATCACATGGTGTGGCAAGTGCGTAGGACCCACCGTTTACGTTCTAAATACACACGAAGCTTCGGTCCAGCGTTACAGTCCCTAGCACGTCGGCCACACTACTTACATGAGTCAATGGTTGGCTGCTGACCTATGTCGCAGGCATAACACATTATCTGTTTCAAACATTAAACATACATTTCGTGAGAACTATTTTTTGATACAATAACCATACAACTAACGTTCTGTATGCCTTTAAATTAGTGGTGCAGTTTGTTTACAGTAAGTGTTTAAATGTCTTCCACCATCACTTGTTCAGTGGACCCAGTAGCCAAACATAGACTCAAGTGGGTAGTGTGGCCTACGTGTTAGGGACTGTAACACTGGACTGAAAATCCATGTGTGTTTTGAACGAAAACGGTGGGTCCTGCGCACTTGCAACAAGAGGACCATATTTGTTACGTAAGTGACACTGCTCAATAGGCTAGCATCAAACATTACAAAATCCTGAAGGTAAAAAAAATGCATACAATAAGAGGGTGGCCACTCGTGTTATTTTCATTACCGTGGAAGGTATAAACACATGTTTTATGTAGGTTAAGGTTCCCAATAACAGAAAACAATTTTCGGAGTGTTGTCATTTAATGTCACTTAGTTTCCGATATTTTAGAAGATTACTGTTTTCCAATTGGATTTTCAAGGGGTCATTCCTCCCTCAATATTGCGTGTAGGTGCAAAGTTTCCTGTATATTTTCTACTTAATTTTTCATAAGGAATCACCTCCCGGAGTTTGTCGGTGATTTTTAGACACATGTTGTATAGCGCTGGCGCTAAATTCACATAATATGAACACGGACGACATGTTATAATATAGCAGTTAGTAGAACGTTAGGCAATCAAGGCCCTGGTTCGTATCCGCTTCCGGCTGTAATTTTTCTTCGTTAGTAATATTAATTTTTGTGACAAAATCATTTTACTTAATTTACTTTACATCGGAATGTATTTTTAAAGCAAATAAAATACAAGAAATGTTTTTACACAAATGTTAACATCAATTCAACACAAAATTTGTTTCGCCACAACATAAACACCACCTTATCGTTAACAGTGCAGTAAGGAGATAACGTTGTTACAAAATTACGTAATGGTACACAAAAATTAATAGCTTAACAATATATTAAATATAGGAGCAGCATTATTTACTGACAGCTCACAGATAGTAAAAAAAATTGCTGTTGTAGTTACAATAATACTGTTGTCACGGCATTAGACTTTTATCCGTGTAGTTCGCAGTTCAGTGCCTATTGTTCCAGTTAAAAATAGGACCACTTAGCACGGGATTCGACCCTTTTTTTCTCTTGCATGTTTGTTGTTGGCTGGAAACTGTCCGGGGCGTGTCTAACAAACTGTGATCCAATAGAAGAAGAAACTCAAATTCACACGTGTTTCATGTCTAACCTGCCCTGATATGAAATCGCAACATTTACGGCTCTCTACCAATGACCTCTCCCTGTGGGTAATGATTGCTAAACCATGTTACTGGTTTATGTCTTAATAGGCTTATACTAATGTAGCCGAACAAACAGATCACAGCTGATTGGTTGTGCCAGCGAAACAAGTCATGTGGCGACTAGGGGCCCACCTTCCCGGTGCTTGAACTGCGTTGCAGTGAGTTGAATGCACGATTGTCCACGAAGCTGTTCAACGTGCGTTCATTACGCTGACCTACGAAATGAACACATACGTCAGACGCGGCCAATCGAAAGCTTTCGAAACGTTACGCGCATCAGATACACCATTTCAGAACACTCGAGCATAGCTTAAAACGGCTCTATGGAAAGCGCCGTGTCTCGAAATGTACGCCTCAGATACATTCAAACATACTCAAGTGGCCTATATTGGATATAACTTCAGACGTTCACCAATAAATGACACGGCCTTCGTTTAAAGTCCCATAGGTACACGTTACACGTCAGCTCAGAGCTTTACGTTTAGTGGCGATGGCGCACTCGATGCGCGCGATGGCTTAGCTCTTAATGCTTCCGCGCTTCTCTGCTTCCGAAGTGGGAAATAGCGCCAGGTAGTTGGGCTCCTAAAAAACAAGGGTTCGTGGACGTGTATTAGCCAGGCTACTCGCCTTCGAACCCAGGCGAACCGGGTTCGATTCGCGGTGGGGTCAACCCCGAATTTCCGCACGTAGGAGTCGTGGTAGACGATGCCGCTCGTCGGTGGGGTTTTCTCGGGGATCTCCAGTTTCCCCCTCCCCTAGCATTCCGGCGCTGCCCCACACTCACCTTGCTTAACCCTAATCGGCTATGAAGACCCAGATGTTAAGACCTACCCATCCCCTCTATTCCTTAACCCATTCAGACCCAGTGCACACAGTTGTGTACATTACGCGCGTGTAATAATAACAGTAAAAATAATATCGTCTTCATTTATGTGGCAAAGTTAAGGCCATATAGCCTTGCCTACCACTTAACCACAGATTACAAGTAATATTTTCTTCAGATAAAAAGTAATAATTCTTATTACAAAATGAAATTTTCTCTATGTCAATGCAAAAACAGTAAAAATCAAAGAATGCTGTTAACCCAACAGAACAGTCAAAGTCAAATACGTATAAATGCACTTGAAAAAAGAACAGCATTACAATTACATATTCAAAATACAATTTTACAGTAAAAAACACATACAACATAATGCTTAAAAAAACAAATTACACATGTATTCATCTTTTACTCCCATCCATACTCAAACACTAGCCCACACACACACACACACACACACGTTTGCACGAAGGGACAAAAAAAGAGTGAAATTTATTCAGTACATTCAGTATTTTCTGATGACATAACATTCAGTACAAGTTTTCTGAAAATTGTAAATTATGTGCATTGGTTTACGTTCATGGGAAGTTTGTTCCTAAGCCGAACAGATCGAACAGAAAACGTTCGGTAGTAAAAATCAGACTTATGATGCGGAATAGTAATGAGGAGGGAATTATGGGACCTAATCATGATGCTGTGGTAATTTCTAGTCGGTACTGCACACTGCGAAGCTCAAGTGACCAACGTTCTTACCTGTGGGTAAATAATTCTGAATCCGTCTTACTAGTTGAGTCATCATTGGTTCGTATTACTGTAGCCGAACACACAGCCTGCAGATCATTGGCTGTGGCGACAAAACAAGTATTGTGTCGACTTAAGCACAGCACGCATCATAAAATGTTTTTGTTTGCAACACCTGGAACCGTAAATTAAAGTGGGCGTGAAAAGGGCGAAGTACAGCAGGCGACAACCGCAAGCACATTGAAGCGGGCGTGAATGTGAGGCGGGGAGGCGGGGGGTTACCTTCCGTTCTTGGTGACGATCATCTCGTTGGTGAGGCACTGGAACTTGGTCCAGAGGTCGCGGTCGTCCAGCGAGACGCGCAGCTCGCGCTCCGTGGGGTCGCCTTTGCAGCGGCCGGCGGTGATCTCCGACTCGACGGCGGACAGGATGTGGGACTGCGCCATGCAGGGCTGCTCTGCCTCGACCGGACACGCCAACTGCAACGTTCCCACGAGCAAGCAACCCTCACTTACGTGCTCTGTCACGAGCAAAACAATATTCAATTAAATCCCTTCATTTTACAGAATCGCGACGGTAAAAATTCATCCAGAACTGTCCGTAAACTCTCCGTAAAACTAAAAACACTCTTCTCTCCGAAAACGGACTTCCATAAATTTTTCAGAATTACCATGCATTCAAAGAACTCCCCTGTTAATTCCTAGTTAGTTCTCTGTATTTCTATTTAAAAATAAAATAAATAATGAAAACAATTTTTAATTTAAATTTTTGTGTAATTTATCCTGAATAAAAATTATATTTAAAAAAGTAAAAATATTAAATACCTGAGCGAGATTTGAACCCGATTCAGGTTACTAGAAATTACATGACTGTATCCAATTTTTTTCTTCCAAAAGTTGACTTTATTGAAATAATTACCAATACATTTGCTTTGCCGTTTGACAGAGCGTGTGTGAATTTTTGGCAGTGTGTGAGTAGTTGAAGTTTGAGTGAGTGAAGAGATTTTGGACGGCTCTGAACAGCGCGGTCTTGAGAGCCGACGAGGGTGATTGAGGTGAGTGTGGAGCAGAGCCGGAATGAAAGGGCGGGGCGTTTGACGAGCTCAAGTTAGACCGATTTGATGAAAAATTCACAGTTCACATGCGCGCGACATGCGAACTCAAAATCTGCGAGGGCGTGATCTCCCAACCCTCCGATCCTGAGCTATGCGGGCAGAGCATCACTTAGCCACAATGTACACGCAATGCTTCTAAGTGAAACGTTTGTACTTATATGCTAGTCACATAAGTATATTTTTTTAGTTTCTATAAAAGTTTGTGAATTTTAAGTGTTGCTAAAATGCTGCAGACACCTGATACTACTTTCAGATGTTTACAAGAATATGTCTCAGTGGCATGGATATCATAAATACTGCAGAAACGACAATTTTCTGGTAACAGAGACAAAGATAGCGTCGTGCAGACTCGGCATTGTTCGTTCCCGAAACCCGAAGCTACAGGAAATACGGATACTTTCCGTATTTTGCATTTATGGAACTCAGCTCCGTTTTTAGTGTTTACGGTTTTCGTTCTCGTAGGTTTACTGCACATTTCCATAAAAACGTATGTAAATATATGGAAATTTTTAAGCACTCTCGCCACGCCATTTCGTTGGTATCACCACAAAGTTCCTCTGAAAACACAGACACCGAACCATGAATTCAAGCCTATCGTAACAGAAAATATCTAATACGCGGTAAATGAAAGTAAAATAATTATGCCTTTTTTTTATAAGTTTTTACATAAATATTTCAGCAAGGGTTTTCAAAAGTATTAAATATATGTTAATACGTACCAGTGCGACATTCACTCAATTTAAAACTTGTGTATGTGTAAATGTCAAATGTAAATGTTTACTTCTTACATTGTTTTATGACGTGCTAAAATAATTCATATGTCGTTCGTCCAGTAAAAGTAAACAGCATGTTAACTAGTGTTTCACTCTCTACTGATAGACTATTTTTTCTTCCGGCACAAATATTGTAAAAACTTCAATTTATATGTTACGAAAGTCTTGCTTTCAGATTGCTAAATATATTAAATATTATATTGTAATATATAATATATATATTAAATATTATATTGTAATATATAATATATATATTAAATTATCAGTATTTTCTCTTAGAAACTAAGTTATTATTAACTATGTAATTACGAATCCCCTGTTTCAAACACTGGAAAGAACATACAAGCATGCGAACAACACACATAGTAATGCAGAACTATGCAAATAATATATATATATATATAAACACACGCGTAGTACAGTCAAGATCGTGGACTCTGTGGTGAGTGGCTGCCTACTCTCGTTGTACCAGTAAGTTAAATAACTTATTGACTGTGGTGCCCAGACATATTNTATATATAAATAAATCACTTAAGGGGACAGTGGTGCATAAGTTTTCATTATATATTTTTTTTTTTAGGGAATAACCTGCTAGAGTTTGTCGGCATTGTTCAAAAACACCGTATTAATATACATATATATAAAACTTATACACCCCTTTCCCCCTTGAGTTATTAATTTAGCAATAGGGATTGTCACCATATGTTTGCATGAAACATTGTAACGCTAGGCTGTAAACGATTTATTAAACCAATTATGATTCACCACATCTAAATCAACAGAAAAAGTTCGTCTTGTTTACTGTTAGAAAAAATGTCCGTAAAATTACGGAAAATACCCGTTACAAATTATCCTGACATATGCGTTAAATTACTGTCTCTTCGTATTTTTCAATAAAATTTTCTCCGTAAATTTCACATAAATCCCCGCGAATTCACGGAACATGTCCACAAACTTCCAAGTTTGTTGTTTTAAATCTGCTCTTTATAAAAAGGGGTAAAAAAAAATTTTACTTTAGTAATATGGGTGATTGACTGTGTATACAAATGACTATAAAAATTGGCCTGGTGACGGGATTTGAACTTCGGGAAGAAGTTTCACAGCTCTACACGTTATTCATTAACCCATCATACTTTTACAAGAAAACGTATTGTAAATATGGAATTTATAATAAATAATGCACGTAAAACTTAGTTTCTAGTCACGTGTGTGCGATTTTTTAATTTCTGGTATAAAGCAAATCACTGTGGGATTTGAACACGAAACGAAAAATTAACAATCAATAACTCAAACCACTCTCCTTTACGCGAAGTGTTTCGGAAATATGGATTTTACATGAAAGTGACGAACGCGCCTGCCTTACTTTCAAGTCGTGTTAGAGCGCTTGCTATATGTGCGGGTTATAAAACAAGGTTACGAAAAAAAAAACTTATTTTTATTTTCGTTATGTGCGTATTTTACTGTGTATACAGAAGGTTTTGACTGGTTCGTCACTCGCCTACTGCTATTATACACGAAGTAGTATTGCCAAGATGGGATTTTATACGCTTCAGGTATCATCTGCATTGTTCATGTCTCAGCCATGAGAATACGAAGATTTTCCGTATTTTATATTTACGGAGCTCATTCCCGTTACTCGTCATTACGGAGTGCCTTTCCGTAAATTAACTCCACACCTCCGGAAAGGTTTCCGCAGATCTACAGATATTTCTAACGGTGTTGGAACACTCATCGGTTAACCGTTTTTTTAAGAAACTCACGCGTGCCTTCCAAGACAGAAGGCGAATGGCGTGGCAGGAGGGTAACGCACAACGCACAATGCACAGGACAGGCGACCGAAGGATATACGAGAGGAAAAAAAAAGACTAGCGCTCAAAGCGCATTAAACGCGTGAAGATAGGCAGGCAGGCTTGAGTCGGGGCGAGTTGCGTTGTCGGATGACGATAGCATGCCGTGTCGCACAACGCCAAGGGAGAATCACTAGAAAACAGCCGGGAACGCACTGTCACTGCAAAACGACCACAAGACAGATAACACTATAGTAAGCCGATGTATTCAAACATCACAAACTCCCACATACACACAGATTAAGTTAATTGATCATTATTTTTACAAGAAAAAGTTCCTACCATGGACTTCGAAACATACCTATTGTGTTGCCTACCTGCCGGACCATTCACCGTGTGTTTCGAAACGTCCGCAAGGGTTTCATGGGGAAAGAGTTCTCCTGAAAATGTTCCGACGAGACCACAATTTGTCGATTTGTTACTGGTACGCAAGTATTTCCTAATAATTCCACTAAAATAATTTCAAAACTTGATTTTTGGGGGCGTATAGCTCCCTTAATAATCCCGCAAGGGAATGTGGTGAACAGGTGTTCTTCTTAAATTACCATAAGGGATAACCTGCGGGCGTTGGTTTAAGTTGTTTAAAAACATGCGCTCCGTCTCTCTTTCTGTATATATATATATATATATATATATATATATATATATATATATATAAAAAGTTGTTATATGATTCTTAATGTAAAAGAGAGACAGAACATATTATTCGACTTGTAGTCTAAAATGGTCACTGAGGAAAGTATGCCATAGCAGGAGGATTTTTAATGAATTTATTTAAATATTTCAGAAAATACGTGAGCTTAAACAACAAATTATCAAACCATGTTTAATTGATAAAATTATAATTTTTTTTATAAAATGTTTTTTATAAAATAATTTTCTTTATTAAATCAACTTTTGGATGCGACATTATGATTGCAAAGACAACGCGCTAGCTGCTAGCAATTCACTGGTTTTGATGCCGCAATTCTATATGTGCACATGAACAAATAGGATGAACATTGCAAAGCACGCTGAGGCTAGCCGGACTCGCAGTGGCAGTGGCACGCCTCAGTGGGTAGGCAACATCTGCGACACCGCAAATACGTGCGTGGTACTTTTAAGGAATACAGACTATACATATCAAGTGATATAAAAAAAAATTACATTTTCTATTCGCAACGCTACTTTGTTAATTGCGACAGTCTACAGTGGCACAATTACATATTGGTAGTTTTATCGTAAATATTCTTTATTCAGACCAATTAAAATGCGTGTGTCAAATAAATATGTCTAAAGCATTTAACGTATTGTACCTTATTGATTGTAGCAAACATTTCGAATTGTATCAAACACTGTGACTTGTATAGTTTCATTAACTTCCTTGCAATACATTGTCACACACTTGGGAATATATATATATATATATATACATGTAGTGTGTGTATGTGTGTGTGATATAAAGGCACATGAGAAAAGCAATAAAACTGTAGGTTTTAAAATAAACGATAGTTGAAACATAAGATATATTGGCGCGAAATTATGTTGCGATGTATATATTACGGAAAGTCAAATTACAAATAAATTAATCCAAGCCTATTTTCATGCCAACATGGCAGCAGATATCGATAGTTTATTTAACTTCAGTATGTCATGCTAGTTAATTCGGACATGAACATAAGTATTTCGAATGAAACTGTGGTTAAAAATCATATTTTATTAATAAAAATTAAATTGCATATGAAAAACAAACTGTTATGAGTAAAACAAAAAGTTACATTTTTTTATTTAATTTCCTACATTTGTTCCTAAGAGTCCAAGTTTAGATGAAGATAATAAGAAAATGTGAAAAAAGTAAGGGGAGCATTTTATCACAAAAAAAACAACTGAAAATGACACACATGCAAAGAATATACGCAGTGTCTACATATAATAGGTTCATATTTTATTTATATTGATTCAGCGGAAAATGTATGCGGTAATTATTAAGGTGTAGATATGGGGAATTGCTTATTGTCTGATAGAAACACAATATTGCTTATGCGAATGATTTTTCAATCGAAAAGTGTAATACAATTTCCTTCCTTTGTTTAACGTCCACTGTAACATTTTTTCTGGTAAATTCCATAACATACAATGGAAGATTTAACATATACATAGCGCGGGAAAGATACCACACATAAGTATACAAATACGGAAGTGATTAACACGGCTACTTGTGTATTTGGTAATGGCAGTACCCACTTGGCTGTTTCATATACCTATTCAGGTGCGCTAGCACTTGTGTATACGGAGAAACCTCACCACAACAGTTTTCGTATCATTCCTAAGCACTGGTGTGGCGAATTTCTGAACGATTTCTTAGTGTGTACTTTTTCCAAACACGGTAAAGCTGCCTGCTGTTTGATACACTGTTACGAAATTTCCCTTCATTTCACAGAAAAGTGCTGGTAAAAAATTCACCGAGAGCACTCCGTAAACTCTTTGTAAAATTACAGACACGTTGCTTTTTCAAAAATGGACTTTCCGTAAATATCACAAAACTCTACGTTAATTCAAAGAACCTCTCCGAAAACATTTCCTGGTTTGTTTCCTGCATGCCCAGTTTTAAGAAAAGATAATGAAAAAATATTGACGTTATGCGGGTGTTCTACTGTGTATAAAATGGAAATTTAAAAAGTTCAATTAATTTACAACTGAGCGAGATTTAAACACGAGGCATAGGCCCAGGCTTTAGTGTAACTGACCACTCACCTACGGGTCTCTTATCACGTTTTGGTGTATCATTTAAATTTCTGTATAAATTCCACATAAGCAACTTTTTTCTGTTTCTAGTCACGCTTGGGTATTTAAAGTGTTGCTAATGGTAACAGACACCTGTCATAGAAACGTTAATTTTATCGTTACAGTGGCGAGGAAAGATTTGTTCCCAAAACCCGAAAATTCGTTAAATACGGAAATCGTCCGTATTTTGTATATACGGAGATTAGCTCCGTTTTTCGCTATTACGGATTGCGTTTCCGTACATTTACTGCACGTTTCCGCAAATATAAGGACATTATTAAAAACACGTCTATTTTCCAATGACAAACTAGTTAGTTTTCGGTATTTCCGGTTTTTAAAAATGTATACAAAATAAATAGTGGAACTTTTAATGCGGAAGTTTCGCTGTGTACAAAAGAGGAAATTACAGAAGTCAAAATACATCAATAATGTGAACACGCAACAGGCTTTTGTAGTCTTTGACTCTTACCTCTGACCTGCGACCTTCTTGTGACCAGTCGAAACACAAATGTTGTGGAAATAAGAAATATTTAATTTTTCGACTTTTTAGTAGTACTTTAGTGTTTTAAGTTTTACTTGCTCTTATAGTATCTAATGCTACTTTTTGATGTATGGAGAAATAGCTTTGAGTGACGTTGATACACTAACTGCCACAGAAACGATAATTTTAAGGTTACAGTGTATACTCGGCATTGTTCGTTCCCGAAAATAAAACCTATATAGGAAATAGCAAGACTTTCCTTATTTTGTATTTACGGATGTTAGTTACGTTTTAAGTCTTTACGGATCGCGTTTCCGTGTATTAAATGTACATTTCCGTAAATTTTCCCGTGAATATACGGAAATTTGTAACGGTGTACTTCCGTTCCATAGTATTCGGTAGGCTATATGTAGGTTTCTCTAGTCTCAGTAAAAAAGAAAATATGAAGTAGTGTGGGCAAACCATATGGCCGGTAACTAGCCACCCTTCCGAAAGAAATATTTTCCTCCGAAGCAGTCAAAACTACTTGGATCATGATAACGATAGCACACTGCTCTTATGCATTAATACGTCTTATAAAAAATTAATACACTACCTCTAAATCATGTTTTACTAGCTATTACTATTGTATTAAAGTTAAAGTAAATATTTTTTATAAGGCCTGAGTCTGCTTGAAATTAATACGTAAAGAAACGCATATATACAATTTCAAACACGTGAAAATGACAGTTATGTAAGCAATACGCGAGCAGATGTCAAGGACAGGCGCAGCAGAGCAAATCTGGACCACCTTATCTTTAGTCTATGTTCAGAATGAGAACGTGTACGTATAAGAAAGAAAAAGAGTATGTTCGTAGTCACTGTAATCCTATCTTGATCAAACACGAAATTAAACTAATTTTTGCGAAGAATAATTTATTAAGTAAATAACACAATGCATGTCTATTATTTTAATGTGCAAAAGAAAATAAATAGTGAAATTATTTCTCCTACTAAAAAATTAAAGTAAAATTAATTAAATATACCCTTCTCTCTCTCCTGCAATGCTGTTGACTGAAGGCTTTTTGCGCGTGACACGAAGTAAAATATTGCCTAGTCTTACAAGTCCACGCTTCTGCGTTGCATCCTGAACGACACGCAAACGAAAAGATTGAACACTATTGTAACAAATAATATATCCCATTTTTATTTGTTACATCATATCTTACGATTTTCATCTTGAACAGAGCATTAAAGTAGCAGATATTTCTCAATGGAAGGTTGATGCGCTAGCTCACTGACACTACGTGCAAGTAGTGTTGAAGAACACGTAGATTTAGACAATTTCAAGAAAAATAATTATTTCATCTTAAAAAGCACAAAAAAATGAATGCTTAACTTGTAGGTATTGAATAAGAATAACTGTCAAATCGCATCTCGTTTTGCAGCGACAGCAGAAGCGACATGAGTCAATGGAACGGAATTGCAAATGGGAGACTAGAAATAGTTACTTTAAAGCCAGGTACTAGATATTTTGACCATAATAAAAAACCTTGAATATGCAGGAACAATTACATTAGTTGGTGGTAACACTATGCAAGAAGCATGGGGCGAAGATTACAACTCAATGTAGCTGCCATACGCTACATAGAGTCTTTTGCAAACAGTTTTGATAAATAATCTTCATTCATTCTTGTAATATATATTTCCATAATTCATGGAAATGTGCCAATAAACGGCAAGACATTTTTGAAAAATTACGGAACCTTAATTTTTTTTAATGATGCGACACTTGGAAACACTTTATAATTTAATGCACTGCCCCAAAAATATAGTGCTCATTTTTTACACTTAAAGAACTTCTATTATGAGAAGTAGAGTTAAGAGAATGTTCTACCGGTAGTCAATCATACCACTGGCGAATACAATTTTATGCAATGTAAACCACCTATATTAATTAAAACTGACACATTTATGTTATTATAAAATCACTAGTTTTCGTTAGCAAAGCTTCTTTTTTTCTGGAGAAATTAAATTCTTAAGGACTATAAGTTATCCAAATTGGTTAAGGAGAAAATGTTGCAATGTTGCAATGTTGCTTTTCGTTAAAAAGGGATCTGGCATTTCACGCGTCTTATGTTTCTCTTGTAAAATTACCAGAATTAAACCCTTTTGTAACAATACATTTTCAGTATGTGTGGTTTAAATGCTTATTTTATTAATGTTTTCAGACTTTAAAATTTAAGGACTAAGTAAATCAGTGTGTTTAATTAGCAAATTTGGAACAAAAGCAGAATTTTTTGACCACAATTATATGTTTTTATCGGAATTTCGTCGATTTTAGTTTAGAGAGAGGCGAATGTTTAGAGGGACACAAGGACACACACACACACATGCATACAAAAACCACAAAAAAAATGATACACAGACAAAATGGTGATATAGTAAGTAGTATACATTACATTTTTAAACAAGCGTCATTCACGCTTGCAAAAAATTAATTGCACCGCAATTACGCAGAATAGTATACGTATACTGCAATTACGCAGCAGTAAATACTGAGGGAGTTGTAAATAAAACACGTATGTAAAATGTATTTTGCACTTCCAAAATGGCTGACTTATGAAATATGTGTTCAAAATTAAAAAAATCCATGAAACAACAGATGTACATGTATAAGTACCTATAAAATTATCCTTGAATATGTTTTGGATCTGTTACTACAACTAAATTATATAAAACTAGATTAGAGCACATTTAAGTGAATTTCTTACTAATGTTTGCTAAGTAACGAAATATAAAAATTGCTCCCGCCCTAGTAATTTGTTCGTTTCATGAATGAAAATAAAATAATTTGAGAAATTTGCACCTGGTAGTTTTGTAGAATATTCGACAGAGTATTTACTAGCTCAAGAAACCTGCAGTGTTATTATCGAACACATAGCAATATTGACTCTGCCTATGACGTGGTACATTCCATTATCCTCTGGAAAAATATTTCGAATGAAAATTAGGGATACCTTATATTCAGTCCTCCAAAGTTGGGGATAAAAATTATTCCACTTTGTTAATTTATTACGGCAGGATATACACAATTTTTTTTATATGAAATATTGCTTTCTTCGAACGCGCAGAAACGAACTCAACTGAGGCATTTGTAAAATTTGCGAGGAAATTTGTTTTCCGCCAGTTATAAGAGACAATCTTGAGACCTATACGCACTCCATTTCGTCATTTGAGGTGTCGCTTATCTTATTTTTCTGAGGAAAAATACACATGATAAAACATTCGCTAAGAAAAAGGCTATTTATTTCAATACACTGCAAAATATTTTAGCAATGTGCAATAACCGTTGTAAATTGATGTATTTAGAGGACAAGAAATATTAACATAGTCTATACAATTATATTGGCAGTATTTAGTAAGCAAGAAGAAAAACATTGAGCATTTTTAAAGTTACAGACAGCTACCAAGCACGTGTTGTGTAAATTAACGAAGTTTTAAAAAAAAAACTTAGTTGATACGTTAACACCTACCAAAACTTATGCGAATCGACGATAAACAAATAATATCCTGTGGAAAGCTACATTTATAGTATCTTCAAATCCGCTCATCATAAATCCAGGGATATTAAGTATGATACTGGTGCAGTGGATGGAACATACACACTTTTGCATAAATTTTTTTCTATTGCTGTGCATTTGCGGCTTTTGCCAGTTTTTGAAACAACACGCAAAGAAGGTGCAATGCGTGTAATTACCAACAATGTTTTGGTCTGAAATAAGAGGTTACATTGGTCGTTAATCATGGGGCACAAGCGAAATAAAATCGGCTAACGAGAGAGTTAATAGTAGGTGAAGATATATCGTATTCATTTAGTTATTGAATAGCACGCACTAAATCACATATTAGCAGAAAAACATGATGTCCATTACGTATTTAGTTATTTTATAAGCTTTCTTTGTCAAAATCATTAACAGTGGGAATGAAAATGCCAACAATAATAAAACGAGGAAAATTATTACTTAATACTAAATTCCGAGTTGCTGCAAACTATTTTTACGAAACTATTCTCTAAAATTATGATTCCGTATTGAATTAAAATTGAGCTCCTGGATTTTTAAACTTGTTAAAAATGTAATCTATACATGTGTGGCCACTAAAACTGATTTATGTTGGTATATTCACTTTATATAAGGGTTATTACAGGCGTTAGCAGCATACTTGATTTTTCTTATAATACCTAGA
The DNA here is from genome assembly GCA_002778355.1 of Clitarchus hookeri. Taxonomy (NCBI): domain Eukaryota; kingdom Metazoa; phylum Arthropoda; class Insecta; order Phasmatodea; family Phasmatidae; genus Clitarchus; species Clitarchus hookeri. The sequence continues at coordinate 1,939,730 of NQII01000001.1, forward strand.
AAAAAGTTTAATGTGCCAACAGTATTAATGTCACTAATACAGTAATTGTTATTTATCTATGAGCCGTCAGTAACTAATATTGCTGTTATTGATATATATTGTTAAGCTATTAATATTAATGTAATTTAAATAGTTTTGTAACAACGTTAACTTCTTACTGTGCTGTCAAAATTCAGGTGATATTTATGTTGCGGCAAAACAAATTTTGTGTTGAATTGATGTTAACATTTCTGTAAAATTTTTTCTTGTATTATCTTTACTTTAAAAAACATTCCTTGTATAACATTTTAAGTACAATTATTTTATCACGAAAATAAATATTACCAACGAAAAATAAAAACGTCTGGGAGGGGAACCGAACCTGTCCCTTTGGTATTTAATGCTTTTATTCTGAAGAAACCAGAGGTACAATCAACTGCTGTATCATAACATACCTGAGACAGTTTCATAGTGAGGGTATTCAGAGCAGTATAACGACTAACTGCAGTTCTCTTTCGTTATGTGGAAATACTTTACGTCCTATAAATATATGCATATTTGGCACACGTAAACTGCTTTGTAGTGCTTGAGAACTGGTCTAAGCTACATTTATTTATCATACTAGGCTTTAAAATTTTAATACTGTGGTTTCATCTTATGAGATTATCGCTGTTCACTATTATTCGGCATTTTACAACGCCAAGTCAGTGTAAACATATGTTGGTTGGACATATATTTGGTTCTTACTGTTATTTTTAGCGCAATGCAACATTTTGCTGCGGCAACAATACTTAAGAGGCTTTATTAACGTCAAAACGTTGACAGCATATTTGCATTATAGTAATATATGACTATGTTAATGGTTAAAATTATTAATTTTTCACAACATTATTAAATATACCACAACATAAACGTTTAAAGAAATGCCTTGATAGTAATTATTTCGTTGCAACACGATTAGACATTTTTATGTGTATCAGCGTCAAGTGATACACCGACAGGTCCTGATAAATCCTCAGGTGCGTGAAAAATGTTGAATTTTACTTTTGGCAGAAGGAGTTTCAGTTGACAGAAGGAAGAACGAACGTGACTAAAATTATTAACCAGGATTTTCGAAAATGTTTAACCAGGATTTTCAAAAGTGTTCATTTAATTTGTTAATCTTTATAAAAGATTGCATGTCTTACAGGAAGCGATCGGTGCACAAATTTCGACAGTGGAAGGGGGGCTCCTTACTTTTAACAATATTTTACAGTTTGAAAATGCATAAAAAAAATCAGTCCTTATTTTCTACGAACTTTATGCCTGCAAACTATATTCAAAGCCCATAATAATTAGATCATGCACCTTTAACTAAAGAGACTAGTTAATAGTGGAATCAAATAATGTCAGGCCTACATGCTTACAGTTATGTGACTTTTGAAGGGGAAAGATAAAATGTGAAGTAATTTACCGGTTCAGATAAATGACGCCGCAGAAGTAGGTGGACCTTCAGAGAGCTTGATAAAATAACACTTTTAAACTCGTGCAATGGAATAATAGAACCATACTCATGTTTTGATTATCTGAACGGATAATACTTCGATAAAAAATAATTTTATACAGAGAGAGCAGTTTATTTGTACAGTTATTTTGGACAAGTGAACTAAGTTGGTGCAAGGAGGTGTCTGGCGTCTTCCAGAGCTCAAGAAAAAATGTGGCGTTATAAGTACACAGAAGCTATTTTAGCTCGCAGTTTAGCACATCGTCGTAACCTTGTATTGCCACACAGTGCCGACTATCTGTATGCGACGTATTTCAACTACCTGTAAATGCCGTTTTTCTTTGTCTAAACGATGGTTGGAATGGTCAGCATCCAAGATACCTATGAGTGAGTCTCGTCGACGATTTATCAACGGAGGATTGCGCCTATTTGTTTTTTGAGAACTAGTATCAACTGACACAAAAACATTTGGTTCCCAAACTCTCTATCTCATCAGGTGGATGTTGATTGTTCTTGCTGTTTCCTCTTATCCACCTTCATTTGGTGCCGATTGGCTATTCGGGAGACGGATAACACATTCAATTAATAAAAGTGAATCTAAGTATATCTAAGTAAAAGTAAATATAAAAAGGACACACATTCACAAGCCTTACCCGCGATTCTAACCCCATAGCGAACTAAGTTGATGTCAGAGCAAAATTTGTTTCGGTAAGTACCTTAAGACTTTACACCAGCTCGTTTGTTGACACTGCCCAGTGTTTTTAATTCCGTGTTAGCCAAAGAGGTCGTGGAAAACACTGAGATAACAGCCAACAAAAGATTTGTTTACATAGGTCCAAAGTTTCATTTAATCGCCCCAACAAAATATTTTGTCGAGGAAACGAATCTTAAAACGCAACAAAATTAAATTTGTTCATCTTTCAAAATACACACTTGAATGAATCAAACTCGAGTGTTGGGCCAGAAGAAATTAGACTGTTATCAAAATGTTTGGTGGAATCAACTGTATGTATTTGTTTGACTACTCGTTTTATTGCCTTCGTTCGAAATACAGGTCAAGTGTTTGTATTTTTTTGACAATCATGAGAGTAGCAGCGTCAGTGCATTAATTAGTGCTTAATAATGGTATAAACATCCCAATAACGCAAATGTAACAGGAAATCAAATAGTTAATCTGTAAAACTTAAAACACTTATTTGCGCACGTGGGAACGTGGTGGTGTACTGGCCCCGCACCTGGGCGAGCCGGATGCGATTCCCGGCGGGGTCGCTCCCGGATTTTCGTGTGTGGGAATCGCGCCAGACGATGCCGTTGGTCGGCGGATTTTCTCGGGGATCTCCCATTTACCCCGCCCTAGGATTCCGGCGCTGCTCCATACTCAACTCTCTTCACTCTCATCGGCTCTCAAGATCTGGATGTTGAGAGCCGCCCGAATATCTGCGCTCCACCATTTGCGCTCGTTGTCCAATATTTGAAATGTACGTACTTAAAAACTTTCCGAGTTCGTATTTTAGCCGAGGTTGCTAAGGCGTTGCGCTCGTGCCCAGCCTACCTGGGTTCATATCTTGGTCGCGCTTCAAATTTTCATTTATATTAACTGAAACTCTTTAATGTACGCAGAGCTAGAGAAATATTTAGTTGCACCAACCAAATATTTGTATGGGGCAACCAAATAAGAACAATAAACTAATTTTGTTTCAAAAACATAATATCTCTTTGCTCATATTAAAAAGCGCAGTGCCTTTTTAGTTTAATTCATTTACACCATTGCCTCAAAAATATTACTTGAAGGAGTTGGGCAAGAGATTATATGCCGTTACCAAGAAATAGTTCACGAGTCTTCCGTACGAGTTCGCCGACGAGAACCAGATTGATCATAGTTCCAGCAAGTCTGAGTAATTAACCATGCAGTGAGTGTAGATAATAGCGACATGAAGACTGTTCAAGCTGCGGAAAGCTTTGGAATATGCGACTTTTACTAACATGCAGTCTGAAAGGACGCGTTGCGCATCGAAGATGACAGTGCCTGCAAATGCGCTCATTTGCAATTCTTTAAGACAATCTATTTAACTTTTGTAGCTCTTTGTTTGTATTTTGTGTCAATGAGGATCCGGAATCATGTTTAATATATTACATTGATCTTGCAACTGCGTAACTACGAGTATAAAAATAAGTTCGCCCAAAATAATTTTCCCCTATTTTGCCAAACATCACTTCACCTGTTTTCAAACAAACGCACGTGAACACCAAACTCACTAAGTATTAACAACTCTTGAAGTATACCTTAGGCCTAAAAGCTATTGTACATTTTAGTGCTATCACCCAGATTAGCGTAGATGTATTTTATCAGTTAATAAATATTATGTTTTTAAAAATTATTATCCGTATAAAATGTTTGGTTGAAATACATTAAAATGGTTTTAGAGACGATTAATAAGAGCCCAAAGAATTAAAACTCCTGAAATTTTGGTTGCTTTCATGACACTACTTACTAACCAAGCGTGGTGTAGTCTGTTGTATATGTCCTAAGATTTAACATACAAAAGTTTAGTTTTCAAGTAGCATTATCCCCCGAATTGTCTATATAAATTCTAGATAATTAACATTCGTTTCAGTTGCACGGTTATGCCTACAGAAAACGACACATCACATCAAATTTAGTATGGTTGCCATTTTGAAAACTTATATTGTGTCTGCTTGAATATTTTAGAAATGAGAAGGCCTCAAATGAAATACTCGAAAATTGAATATTATGTGTTAAGGGTTGAAAACGTTTCAGAGGGAAAATATGGTCATACATCCATATGTACAAATGTATATCCGTATGCTAACATTTGTGAGCTTAACGATCTCATCGGTATTTGTACAGAAAGTAGGATAAAAGTGCACATGCAGACATTACCCATGAAATCTTCATTAATTTTCAAAATATCAACTTCGTTTTCAATCAAACAATTTTTTTACTTGTGGAACGGTGTAAAAATGACTTTATGCATTTATTCGAATGGTTGGATTTTATGTATTGAAATGCAATATATTTAAACGTGAAATTATCTTCGGTACCTATAACGCTTTAGAATATCTATCGAATAATATGTGGTTAGTAGAGGGATTATGGAGACTTGGCACAGCTGGACCATGGACCGGAGTGTCGGAGCTTTTCGTGATCTGTCATTCCGGTCGGCCGGCGGTCATAATGGATCAAGGTGACATTGAACATGATATTTAACATATACCCTGGTGACCTTGATACCATCAAACTTTGACCTAGAAACCAAGGAAAAAAAAAATCCAACAAATCCTAAAAAATTATAAAAAAATTATATAAAAATGAATAAAAAATATTGGTAATTTCGTTTGTCATTTGTTTATACATTACTTGTGTTTGTCTCCAACCTTCGTTCGACCGCCATCTTGGTTTTTAGTTTGTAATTTTTGTTGCATTGCTGGTGCTGTCCCCAGCACCGCGCCCAGAAGACGAATGACACCCTCCACTCCCCCTTTACAATATATTTAATTGACCAATTGTCCCGCCCCTGATTCTCATTGGCTTATTGCCCACCCCCTTCAAATAGATGTAATTACTCCACCAATGTTTCTCATAGGCTAATTACTCGGGTGTTTTTGGAAAATTCATTCGACCTTTTAGTTGGTTCCCTTCCACCGCTTTCCAATATATTTAATTGCTCCGCGAATGTTTCTCGTTGGCTAATTACTCGGGTGTTTTCGGAAACCTACTTTAATCTTTGGGGGGGGGGGGGAGAGGTTTTTTCCCTCCCTTAAAAACCCTTTATAAGACGCACCCTGAGCCTCGTCAGAAAATCCGTCATTTTTCTCGCTCTTAGAAAGGTACGCATGTTGTCCGAGCGGCTATAATATCCTTTCGGCCATTTTGGCATTTGGAAGGAAGGGTGCGCTCGCTTAGTGTCTTGGAAAAATGGGACGAGTTACCGTACCTGCCGAAATAATACGGGACTGCCTCCCAAGCAAGGAGTGTTTCGAGGGCTGCACCACTTCGGTTACTTAAACGCCGCATCGCAGGGGTTGGTGCAGGGCCCCCCGAACAGCCCTCGCGACGTCTGCGCCCGTGGTAGACGACTTCACCGTTGAAGACGACGTCCCCGTTGAAGACGCCCTGCCTGTAGAAGACTCCCTCCCCGTAGACGACGACGTTATCTACTCGCAAGCTGTACCCGTGTAATTTGCTCCCCTTCAAAACATTTACTTGCAAGCGCACTACCCAGCGTGGAAACCAACCCATAACACAGGTGCCCGATGCATACGGACCTCGATAAAGCTTGAAATGACTTTGCAAAATTTTTTTTGAAACTAGGTGTGGGCATGGGAACCTAAAATTTTTTATATAACAAAAAAAATCATCTAGTGAAAAAAAAATGTTTTGCAGCATCCAAGGTTTTCGCTCGTTGGACTCGTACACCATCAAGCTGATTGTCATATCGTACAGCGACGAAGACGAGCAAAACCAAAGTTTTCACTTTTTTATCGTCGTGTCCCGTGGTAACACCTCTCAACAGGCGTACCGCATGCAGACGTATGAAACGCACGGGCTAAGGTGGGAATAGAGGAATATTCCATACAAGGAAATTTTGGCAATGCTGGACTCTGCCTAATTCCTTACTAACCTGTGTATGTGCTTGGAAGACGCCAAAAGTCGGTGATCGCAATGCGTGCCCCATCGGAACGAACTTTGTAGACCTTCACAAGCATTGCCGCTGCCCACCGTTTCGACAGCTCGTCGGGACGTACGCCACAAGACTTCACGAGCGCAAAAATCAAAGATATTGCTGTGCTCCGTGCAACGCTGAAGCCCTAAGATTATGGAGTTATAATATCTCATAGTACATTTAAAAAAAAGGCTACGAGGAAACCATTGTACATTTAAGGTGTTATTGTAATTACGCTCGTGCCCTGGTTCAATGTTTGAATGTGTGATCAGGCAGGATGTTCAGCTAAGGCCCGGTCACTTCATAACAATATGCATGGTGGCAATGTTTCATCCTAAGCATACCAGTGTATCACACTGATATAAAAACAATAAATTTTCTAAATGTCAGAAGCAAGAGCTAAATCACCCATTATCGGCGTTAAATTTTGCGACATACTTTGTGCACCTCCATTATGCCCAGAAAGAGTTCTGATGCTTGCTAGCATACTTGCGCCCTATCAGTCCCTCATGATGCCATGAATATACAAAATATCTTATATTGCAAGTACAATAATAAATTAAAAATACTCATGTTTACGCACATGAGGTTTATTACCAATGCAAAATTAAAAAAGTATCTGGCTGCAGGAGAGATTACTCAGGTCAGAAGGCCTACTGCAATCTGCGAAATCATGAAGATTTAGACACATTAGTTCAGGCTCCCCATTGAAAACGATACCCCAGGCCCATTTTGTAACGGTGACCTTTTCCACGGGGTCATATAAGAGGGGGACTGCAGTGGCTAGAGCTCTAGTTTCCCATCACGAGTAGGCATACAGCATCCTTTCTTTTGTAAACATATTTTCGCACAGGAGGTCCACCTCAACACCAGCCCATTCTTCACTCGACCTCTTCCCCCCAACACGACGAGATAAGTTTGATTCCTGGCAGGGTCGCTTCCAGATTTTTGCCCTTTCATTTTTTAAAACATTCCTTCCTCAGTTCATTTGTTTGTCAAACAAAACTCAGCCGACTTAAAAAGCCCGAGAATTACATAATACTTCAGATTGAACCATATTCCCCGTAACGCACTTTCTCGTTCAATTTGTATTTAAAACACACCCTTGTTTTCGATTTTATACACCACTGAAATAAAAAGTTTTCCAGAAATGCAGTACAGTAACGTTCAATAAATTAAAAGTGCACAACTAAGAACACATAAGTGTATTATCCTACTTTTTCCTTGGATTTAATCTTTGCATTTCTCTGATGTTTACAGATAATGGATAGTACTTAATAGTTATCATTCGATGTAACCCGTTTACTTAAGTTCACCGATGATTAAAGATATCTCCTTACTGCGCAAGGCAATCAAATGTCTGAGTCTAGCGACAAATTCATCGGGGTCTTCAGGAAATATGTAGTCGATGTTCTTGTCGTCTTCTGCATTATTCACGGCACTTTTTTCAGCAAAGCCGGTGAGGAGATGTGTGAGGACGTCGAAAAAATTGCCACTGTGTTTACTGTCAACACTGGCTTTATTATCGTATACATGGGCCTTCCCTTTTTCGCAACTCTTCGAGCCGGAATAATCGCATATACGCTGAAGAAACTAAGGGAAATTCACTCAGATATGACTCACTATAAGCTGTTTTATTTGTGGAATATTCTCACAACATACAGCGAGCAGCGTCGCTTCGATTGTGATTAGCAGGGATATACTGATGTGGGAGTATGTCATGCAAAAATAGCATTCCATGAACTCTGATATGTATCGACTTGGGAAATAATCGTTGAAATACTACTTCCGTTGATACCAAGCACGATGGAAAAACATCACTTTAAATATTTACAAAAAAATCTAGCATAAAAATTTAACTGTCGGGTATAACAGAGATCATGATCAGATAATGAATGTATGATTTTAAATATGCTTAAAATCGGTTTTGAACCATGGCGATTACGTTAAGGCACATCCTCATGTCTGTTAATAATGCCTTGCACCCTTGGGTGAAAACGAGCCCATGCTTACACAAGTAAAAGTTCTCAACATCGCACTTCAGTCCTTCACCAGAGATAAGGTAATTCTTTATTCCATTAAAATAAATGCAAGCCCTATTACCGATTCAAAAATATTTACGAAGTGTTCTGTGAACACTGCGATAATCACCATCCCAGAGAACTTCGAAACGTAGCTGTGGAGATTAGGCACACTTTCTATAATGATTATTTGGCACCGACACAGGACCGGACACGCACAATACTTCACACCAACCTCTCGACAGCAGTTGCACAGCTACTAGAGCGCACGCCTCCCATCAAGGCGAGCTAGGTTCGATTCCCGGCAGAGGTCGCACCTGTATTTTCGCGCATGTGGGAAACGGCACCTGTATTTTCGCGCATGTGGGAAACGTGATTGATGCCATTGGCAACAGTATCACCCGTGATAGACTTGGGGAAGTCCGGAAGATTTTCTCAGGACACCTGACCTTCGCCGACCTGAACGTCCTCATCCATTTCAGCTGCGAACGTCCAGAGGAAGATTTTTACCCGTTTAATTCAGAGAGAAAATACGGATGTATTGTACATACAAAAACAAGTGGGAGCACCTTGAGAAAATGCTTGTACTCTTCGCACCAACAAGGGCCCCGGGAAAAATATGAAACCCGCTGATACCGTCGCCAATGCATATTTTATATGCATATGTGCATATTTTATAGTAATATAAATATATATGCATATTATACAATAATATAAATATAAATGCGTATTATATGGTAATTTAAATATATGCATATTATATGATAATATAAATATTTATGGATATTATATGCTAATATAAAAAATATGCCTAAGGCATATTATACCTTAATATAAATATATGTTATTGCATAGGTGACGGTATCTGCGGGTTTTATATTTTCCCCGGGGCCCTTGCTGGTGCGAACAGAGTATGGGGGTTTTCTCAGGGTGCTACCACGTTTGTTAAAAATATATATAGTATATCCATATTTTCTCTCTGAATTAGACGGGTGAAAATCTTCCTATGGAAATATAACTCCTCCAATCCAGTGTTTTTTAAATAATTACGTGGCATAGTATTGTGTTTACCTTGGGCTTTGAAGTGAGTTAGGTTTGTTTCTAAATTCTGGTTTGGAACGCCTGCCTAAATTGTAGTTTCGGCCTAACTAATTTATTGCGTCTCTGTATAGTTCCATTTGCCTTAACGTGTTGTGTATAGCTTTTGTCTGCTGCCCAATGATTTACTTAAAGCTGAATTGTCGCTACTGTGCTGCCACAATTAACGAGTTGGGCGTAGTATGTTGAAGTATGGTTAGCTATGGTTAGGGTCTACGGACTGCTGCCTCCATCGATTCACTAGTTAAATTTAATATTTAATTTCAGATTTTAACTTGCATTCTTACGTAAAGGAGGCTTTACTGGGCCTGAAGCGATGCCCTCCTTAAGTCAAATTGCTCCACTAAATACCTTGAATTTATGTAGTCATCAAAGTAACTATTTGCATTTTAGAAACGTTTTAATATTACTGTGCTTGTTGTTCAATTTAATATTTATTGTAAATTTTGGAGTAACGTAATACTTTTGAATAAGCAATTGCGCAGCAATTTAATCTTTTGTATGAGTGTTTGAAGTATTTCTAGTCAAAAGAGTTACTTTTTGATATTTTTAAAACGTTTTACACTACTTGGCTTGTTTGCCAGTTAAGTACTTATTGTACTGTTGAGAGAGCTATTTAATATATTTGTATGAGTATTTTAATATTTTTTTTTTGCATTGTGAGCCTCTGGCGTTTAGAATTTTGCATGTCATATTTTTGTAAATGTTCAATGCAAATGTTCAATCCTTAGGTGCTGCTAACTTGTAAAATATTCTGAAATTACAGAGCTTGAAAGTGACATCGTTGTTGTGTTATTTGTGCTACGGCACAATATCATTATTTTAATTATAGAAATTATAACTTTTATGACTGAAATTAATGTGCATAAAATTAAATATTATAAATAATTTTTAACATTATTAGTAGATTTTATTACACACAATCGGAGTAATTATTATAATGGCCATACTTAATAAAAGGTGACTTTTTTTTTTTTGCAAAATGTTAATTTTGAAGTATCTAGAATAGAGACACGCTTTAATTATAATTAAAATAGACTCTTATTAAATTATATTAAAAAAAATAATTTGTAAATTCTGAAAAAAAGTTTTAGTTTTACAAAGTATATGCATTCTTCTTTGATATGCAAATCAATCATACTTTTCTAACAACTTTGGTAGTGTATGTACTATTTTTAATGTGTTCTGTATGTTTTTCAGCAACATGAAGTGCTCCATTAGAAGCGACTTTACTTATTCATTATGAGTTACTCGTATGATCTTTATTTTTCTAGCACACTGCGATTTAATATTTTGAGTCAAAAGTGCAAAGTGAATGATGGCACTGCTCGCTCGAATTTACTTAATTAGTGATATTAATCTCAAAAATTATACTGAGGACAGTGTTTTAGTGACTTCTAAATAAACAACATTTTAAAACACGCAAGGAATTCTTTAACTTCAGTTATTTTAACAAATTAAAAATTCCGTGGGTTGTAACTTCTTGTTAAAAGTTTGTTAATATTCCACGGAAGAGCAAGAGTTGGCAATTACTCTTACTGAGTAATTTTTTTTCAAAAATGCAGTTTATAGTATGGGAAATGTATTTCTGTTTTCATAACACTATAGAAACTAATTGAAATTTTTTTGTGAAAGTAATATGTGCTAACGTTAAAAATTATTTATTCTACCAAATATAATAGTACCTTAGACTAATAGAAACGCATGTGCTGATAACAAAGATTAACAGACACTACCGCTGCTCCTATGGATCCTTATAATATCCAATATAGACCTTTTTTGGTATAGAACAATCAGTTCATAACACTTCAGTAAAACATCATTATTCATGCTCAATTGTTAAAAAAACTTGGCTTTTTATTTGACGTGAAAGCGGATGTGTTATGGAATAATATCGTCCTATAACTTTATTGTGCCTTTCGGAATTTTAAAATGCATCAGTTCGTAATATATCATATAAAGGCATGCACTTATTCATTAGTTGAGGTGTTTTATTTAATACTAAATGTTTTAATACTTTGCATAATCTACGTATAAATATAGATATAAGTAAGTAAATGTTTTGCGGTTGCATCAGGGGAACTATTCGTATCAATAATATATTTTTCAATCGTTAATTAGCCTGGTTTAAGGTATCATTTGTAGTAGTTTATTTTACTTGCAACATACAAGTTTTGAAAAGAAACCTAGGAAAATACTTAGGAGGAATCTACAAGGAATAAATAACCTATGGTCTCAGAGTATTAATGCATAACAATCAAGATGTATTGCAGTGTACATGAGTTCCACTATATGGGTTTTCAAAGAATACTCTTCGTCGACGTTACAAGAATGTCACAGAGTAGGCTCCCAGCTGACATCAGTTTTGTAAACCTTTATAGCAGTGGCGTACATGTATGCAAAAAAATTATAAGGTGCTAAACATCATCCACCAACAGGCAAATGCACTCAGCCGTCGTGGTAAGAAAAGGCAAATTAAAGTACACTGTAATGGAATTTCTGACTAAGTGACTCAACTATACGTGTTATGGTCTAAACTAAAAGGAAAAACCCACTTACAGCATGCCTTTAGCTTCAGGTATGCGAGTGTAAAAATAAAGTAATTGGCTAAAAAAAATGTCGAGCGTGCTGACGGTTGTTACTTGCATTCAGCATGAAATAAAACTGCGTGATCCTGAAGTTTTACTGTTATTTTACTATGAAGAGTGAACGTTTAACTAGTGGAAGTGTTAAAATATGACAACCAATATTCTTATAACGAATTTTACAATTTTTGAAAATAAATATTTTTTTTAATTAATCGGAGAAATACCATACTGTTATTCCAAAATACGTTATATGGATTCATATACAGTATTCCTCTTAAATGACGCAGTGAAAAGAATGACAGCAGGGACGGGCATTATACATAATTGAGTTAACGTTGGATAGAACATTTCCAATAAGTGGTGACACTAACATGAGGTTAGTTGCTAGTGTGGACCTGATGTCTTCGTCCGAAGTTTGCCATATAATGGGAATTGTATTAATCGTATAATTGAATGTGTTATTTTTTGACAAATATTTGTATATTATTGATTTTCGCTTATTGAACCGAATTAATGTAATTAATAATTTTTAAAACCTGAATCAATGGATACCTATGAATAATAATTCAATGTATTACTAATATTCATTTGCCGTTGTCAAAAAAACTAAATAATTTCTATTACTGACTAGGACTTTCTGAGTGATTGTCTGAAGATAATGAACTGCCCCCCCCCCTTTTTTTCCTTTTCACTCAAACATTGTTCTATTCAATAAAAGTTTTTTTTAAATTGAAGGTAGTAAGTAGTAAAGTAAAGTCACTTAATACAGAAGTAGATGTGAAATCTTGGAAAGGAAGTTATATTAAAATTTGTTAAATTTTTTGATTTGGAACAGAAGTGTTACGGAGGAAACAAGAAGAAGAACTTCAATGGGAAAGTAAGCTTTTGAACAAAATGATAATTTTGCTGAAAATAGTAAGCAACATGTTTGAATACCGAAGAGCTTAAGCAAGTGTTTTGTCTTCTTGAGTGTAGTAACATATAGATAATAAATTTGAATAATCATTTAGAAATAAGGACAATATTTGCAAATATTTTAAATATGGCTGTGTAGATTAATGTAGAAACTTTCAGGGATAGAAAAGTAAGCAATAAGAAGATCTTGAGGATGATAAGTTGTAAACAAGAGGTACAACAATACCTTGGTTGGGCCACGTTCTCTATCAGAGCCGCTTGGATTGGAGGATCATAGGAAGAAACGTGGAGTACAAAATTGGAAGAGAAACAAATGTTAGCAAGACAAAATATGTCAAAAATTAAGAAGGGGAAAAAAATTAAAGAAACTGCATATTACTTTTAAAATAAGTGTGTGTCCATGTAATGACTCTGACACGACATATTAATCAAATTTGTATTATAATAGTGCATATTAATATTAGATACATTTTTGAGAGGATTCACAGTGACGTAACAAATATTTTCGTGCTAGTGTAAACATCCTCGCATTACCACCTGTTCTAGCTTTGGAAGGGTGTCAATGGTAACCGGGCCGAGAGTCACTGGAAATTATGCGTGAGCTTAAATTTAATAATTATATAAATTAATACAAATCGCCGATCACGTATGCAGCACCTAGTATTATGCTCATACGATTCACAGTAAAATCTCGAGACAAAAATGCTGTTTATTTTAGCAAACATTCCTTGGGAAGAAAGGCTTATGAATTCAACCGAATATCTCTGTGGATGTATTTCTCATCCCTTATAATTTTTGAACACGTGAACCTAATTTCACCAAACTTGGAACACGCACAGCAGTTAGTAAGGATATCCGACTTTTATAGATGTCTACCGCGCCTTGTGCTAACTTTCAATATGGTGGGTATTCAATTATGAAGGACATTATTTTATATCTCGGGAAATATTTTACCAATGTAACAAAAATTTCTTGTTTTGACAGTTCATCATGAAAATATTTAGTTAAGGAAGGTCATTTACAAGATAGCACTAAACCACAAAACCTATTCACGCCAAATTTGGCACGTAAGTAAAACTATAGCAGGCAATGAAAGCATACGTAATTTGAATGGTTAATTATTATTTTAATGGCGGCCATTAAATATTTTATGTTCATTTGTTATATCCACCACACTATTTGACCAAATATAACCAAACTTAGTATGCCGAAGTAATCTATTACAAGCATCAAATGTGCAACTACATAAACTTTAGTTCGCCATTTTGTAAGATAGCGCCACATGAAAAAATAAAGTTTTCAAGTTATATGCCGGGAAACAAACAAACCGATTTCTACTGAATTTGTTACACAAGTAGTGCTATGGAGGGCCATGTATATTTGTATGTTTTATGTGGCTCAGATACGTCTTTTGAAAATAGCTGCCATATAAACCTTTTAGATTCATTTGCTATATCTACGGAACCATGTAACAAATTTAAAATTAACATTGTATGCTGGCAGTACTAATGACAAAAATCAAATGTGTCTAATCATGAACTTTCTACTTCCCCATTTTGTAAGATAGCGCCACATGAATAAATAAAGATTTATGCCGTTTTTCGGGAACAACCGATTTTAATCAAATTTTTCAAACAAGTAGTACTAATGTAAGCCATATAATCGGACATGTTTTAAGAGGGTCAGGCACTTATTTTAAAAATGGGAGCCATATAATAATTTCATCTTATATAAAACCATGCAACCATATTCAACTTAACTTTGTATGCTGGCAGTATTAGGCGAGTATAAATTGATAAAATAGATGAACTTTGAAAGATAGCAAAACACGAATTTTTATGCTTTTATTTCCTATCCCGGGAAATAATTTACTGTTTCCCACCAAATTCAGGCGATATAATATACTTTTTTAGTCCATCTAAATTTATATTAGCTAAGGGTTTAGTCACATATTTTCAAAATAACAGACATTGAAATTTTTTAGATACACTTGGAAAATTTTTTGTGTAATTTACACAAATATAAGTGGCAGCAGAATCTCCACAGAAGTCAGGGTATTGTTACATCTACGTATGTCAATGTTTTTTTTCTTTGCGTCCAAGTAAATTTATCATAAAAGTAGTAAATTGACACGTAGACTGTATAACTAATTATACATAGAATGGTGTGAAATTACAATTACCCTGTAGTAGAAATTAAACTGGAAAATTCGTGGGTTTTTTCTCAATGGCAAGTAAATTTACACATACATAGCAATTGTAATTTCACCACAGTGCATGTCTTTTTTCACTTACGTAAAAGTAACATTCCTCATTCACTTTAATTGTAAATTCACAATTTCTCAAAATTCTCCAATGTTTTACCAAGTAATTTTACCGTCAGTATCAGTTCATTTACAACTGCGTCATGTTCATTCACGTGCTATGTATGTATACTGTAACAATCTTCTCGATATTGTACTCCTTTCTGTAATTTGGTTGTCAAACAGCGTTATAAAATTTTTTTCTCCACAATGTGAATACAATAGACTTTTTTTGTTTATGTTTACTGGCGGGTGCCCTGATCCCGCCATGCCAATGTGGACGTCTTATGCAGTTTTGTACTCCCACTTCAGAATAATGAATATGTAGTGATATGCAAACAGCAAGCATATACCATAAGCGGGAGTTAAGCTTCCGTTCTCAACACACGCATGGAGTTCGAATAAGTTCTACTTCCCACCACTAGATCACATGTTTTAAACAAACACTTATGGTTATCTTAGAGTTCCTAGAAACATGAGTGTAAAATTACAAATACTGCACTCGTTTTAGCAAATGAAACAGAAAGAATGTAAAGATACAGAATATTTTTGTGTGTAACTATACGCTGACAGTTACTCCAGAATGTAATGTAAGATTACACATGCACGGTCTTTGTAAATTTACACATTGAAAGTTGTACGACTACACTGACATTGAGTGTATTTAAAACGATCACGAAGCAGTACAAAAAAAAAATTTAATATTTTAGTACCGGAAGTGGGTGTTTATTTTACACATACTTCAAAAGGTGTAAATTAACACAAAATTGTGTTTATTAACCCTTTCAGGCCCACTTTAATTTACGGTTTCATGCGTTGCAAAAAAAATTATGATGCGCACTGTACTTAAGTTGACAAACAATTGTTTCGTTGTCACAGCCAATGAGCTATGGGCTATATGTTCGGCTACAGTAATATGAACCAATTATGACATAGACTAGTAAGACCGTTTTGCGAATCATTTACCAACAGATAAGACCAAAAATTACCTACACGTCCGTAACGTACACAATTGTGTACACTGCGTCTGAATGGGTTGTCATACAGTCATGTACTTTTTACTAAACACTTGTAATACTCTCTGGAATATTAATAAAATTTGTGTAACATTACACGTACTATATTTGTTTTATTATAAACTATAAAACAAAAAAGGAAAATTACCAAAAATTTGTATGGGTAAATTTACAATTTTTTGTTTACAGTGTAAGTATGACACATGTCCCAAATAATTTTAGCGGAACTGTATATGTTGGCAGTATCTGTGACAGACATCAAACGAGCTAATACATTACCCTCGTGTCCGTTATTTATTAATATATTAGCACATGAGTAAATGGCGCTTGTATACCACATTACGGAGACCAATGAACCAATTTCCATTAAATTTGGCAACAAGAAGTTCTATGGCAGGCCATGTAAATTGCACCATTTAACTCGGTTAGATAATTTTTTTCAAAACGGCAGCAATTCTATATAATTTAGAGATATTTGTAATATATATTAAACAATCTAAACAATTTCAATAAAATTGTAGAAGTTGACATTTTATATTTGAACCATAATATATGCCTACACAGCTTCTTGTTTTAGGAATTTTTGTACGGCAGTGGAAAATGAGAAAACAGTGCTTTTATGCCATATCTCGGAGACCAATCAGCCAATATTCATCAAATTAATCACATAAGTAGCGTTACGGCAGGTCACGTAACCTCGCACGACTTACGTGACTCAAGACATTTTATTTTCAGAATGATAGGCCTGCAAATATTTCGAGACTTAACTTATTCTACCAATCTTACCTCCGTAGTGCTTTTGGTTGTACGCCAGCTTATGGTGTAAGGTTTGTGGGGTTCGAGTCCCGGATAAGGACTGTGTGTATTTGTATTTGTCTCACAAGTGTCGCATATGTTTCAGGTTTCATCTCTAATGATATCGCTGTCAACGATGCGTCAAGGCCTTCTACCATCGGGTATTTTAAGAACGTCATCAACAAAATTGGCATCCATGTAGTGGAAAGCAGACTCATTTGTTACATCGATAACTTCTTGTATCATTCTGTAGGTAACCCAACCTTACTTACACCAAATAAGCATTTCGTCGCGTCATTTTTCAAGACTGAAATATTCTAACGAGATGATTCTGTCACTACTGATTAAATAATAAATACAATCTCAAACATGCTTATAAATTGCATATTTGCTGTTTTATGCTTACATTGTTGTAAATACTAGTTTCCCACCAAAACGTTTTACTGCCACGACCTAATTGGCTTTACTGTAAAAATTTAAATTATTAAATTTACTGTGGTGATATTTATACATATAAAAACTTTTGTAAAACTGAAATAATATTCCGTGTAATCTTTATTCTTTTAAATGTACAAAAGTGTTTGCACTGGCCTGGGATTACTTTAAATTGCGAATTATAAGCTATAAATAATAACGTTATGTTACGTAATTCACTTAAATCACGTGAAATGAGAGATACGCTTATGCAATCGTGCGGCTATATGTATTTACCCTTCCCAGTGCTTCGTGTAACAAACCGAACAAATTGTAATATTTTGTATGTGTGTCATTGTGAAGTGAAGTAATTCTATAAACATCTACATCTTCCCAAGAAATGGCGTTATGTTCTTCTTTCTCAAGTTAATATGTGCATTCATCTTCCAATCGCAAGACTTCAACATTTTGTAAGTTAAGGTGCTCATGTGGTAAGTAACTTAAGGAATATCGGCTTGAGTCTCAACGTCGACCAAATTATGTTTTATTTCGTGAAAACAATTAAAAATATTTGTTCACTTCTGTCCCATTTGTTTATTAAAAATTTTTTCATGATCATATAAAGATAATCTTATTTCCATTTATTAGTGATGTAAGTTGAAATACAAGGCTACGATTTGTGATATTACAAATATGCGTATTTAATTTTTTTTTTTACAAAAAAAGAGTTTTAAACTTTAACACGAAAGTTTTTTTGGCAGCAAATTTCCAATTTTTTTTAAAAGTACAAAAATATTTTTTAAGTGTACTTTCTCCAAACTCTTATTTCAGATACGTTATAAGTATTACGAATTATTTTAGTTCTTCAGTAAATTAGGAACCCGCACACGACCTGGTAAGTTCTGTTGTGCAATGGTCCATATGGAATCACACTCTTATTTCTTCACACCTGTTAAATGTTTCAATTTTAAACCCACCGAAATGTCAGACGATGCCATTCAACAGGCGTTGATAAAAGTATTTTCATGACGCAAAATTAAATATTGTTAATGGCTGTTCACGGTAAACTGATCACTCTTTAAAGCCTTGCTTAAGATATAATTGTATGCGCATCATGTATCCTTCCGTCTTATATAAAATTAACATTGCCAAGTGCCTGATCACTTTATTCACGTTTCGGTCAAGTGAAATTGTGATATTATTGGGAATGTAAATATTCTACAAATTTACTAGTTCTTATAATTATATGAATTAAAAAAAAAAACAGAAAAAAAAACAAATATTTTACTGTATTCACAAATATTTATCAAACTCTCTAAATTTAAACTTAAATAATGGAACTAGTTTCCCTCCCGTCGTTACCAACTTAACTGGGCCCATGATAGTCAGCGTGCCTCTTAAAACATATGCTGTTAGAGGTAGTGACATTTTTAAAAGTTTGATTTCAAAAATGTTTACTTTACCGTGGTCAACCTATACACCTTTAACATTATTAAGAATATGCTTATCAAAGCACATTATTACGGGGCAAAAACAAGACTGGAGAAATCGAAACAAGAGAATAAAATGTGTTTGACATAGTCGCACTGGAAAGTTTGCTGTTGATCAAAGCCCGGTGATGACTTGTCAGACAGACACCATCCCGTTTTTCAAGTTTGGGAAACTCGTTGTCTGTGCTCGGCAAGTCCACCGTTCGACGAACGTGATGGGAACAGGAATGGACCGCTTACGATACAGCGATTAGTACAAAGAGAGAGAGAGAGAGAGAGAGAGAGAGAGAGAGACTTCAGAATTCTAAGTGAATGCCTTTGCTTCCTCTGGTCACATGCCGCTTGTATTTGTGAGAAGACATTTTCTTACCTGACTGGGCCAATCAGAGTTCACAGTTACCTTAATACTGAACGTTCGCGGTTCGCGGGCAGACAGATAATTCGCGAAACAATTAAAAATAATTTCACCAAGAAAGTGGTCCTGAGCTGAGGTGTTTTTGAAGCATATATTGAAAAAAATTAATATAAATTTACATATGCAAATTTTTCGTAATTTTACATTTCAGTATGCGTAATTTGTGAAAACAACAACAGTAAGTGTAATTTTACAAAAATATTCTTAAGAATACAAGTCTTTCGTGAAAATATATCGATTTATGAGATAAATAAAAGGTTGGTGTTAATTTACACATTTTGAAGTTTGTGTAAAAATACACCTCTCTGTAGTAAAACCTTAAATTGTTAATTTTTACTGCTTCATGGTCGTTGTATAAACACTGAATATCAGTGTAGTTGGACACATCCCATTGTGTAATTTACGTTTGTGTGTAAACTTACATTACATTCTGGTGTATCTGTGAAAGTAAACACACAAATTTTCGCTAATTTTAAATTTTTATTTGTAATTGGCTGAAATGTGTACAGTATATGTAATTTTACACTAACGTTCCTAGGAATCCAAAGGCAAATCACGTATTTGTACTTCATTGAACTTCGAACTCCGTTTGCGTGGATAAGAGGGAAACTTAACTCCCGTTGCGGGATACGCAAGCTTTCGCACATAACTACGTATTTTATATTTGAAGTCAATTGTTATCCACTTTATGGAAATAATTTCTAATAACTATGTCAAATTAACAGGTTACAGAACCGGAGTGCATTAACGTGAAAATGGTTAACCCACACATGCACAGTATGCGAATTAACAAGCAGTTGTAAAAGGGCATATACTTATAGTAAAATTGCTTAGTAAAACAGTGAAAAATGTATAGAAATGGTTTATTTACAATTACAGTGAATCTGTGTTTTACTATTTTGTAAGCTTAAAAAAGAGACATGCTGAGGTGAAACAATTGCAATGTCTGTGTAAATTTACTTGCCGTTGCAGGAAAAAATACAAGAATGATGCAGTTTATTTTCTGCTGCATTTTAATTGTAATTTTTCACCACTCATATGTAAAATTAGTTTACAATGTACATGTAATTTTACTCATTTGTAGGATAAATTTACTTGGACGTTGAAAACAATGACATATGTAGGTGCAGAGTTATACCAATTTCAGTGGAAACGTTGCTGCTACTATATTATGTGTAAAATTAAACAAGTTTATTTACAGTATAGCTAATCATGGAATATTTCTGTCGAAAACAATTGCCCAAACGATTAGTTATTTACTCGTGAGTTTATTGCATACCTCTGAAGTATCACTTTCGGTAACGTAAGAAGATAACTTCTAACGTGAACCAATTAAGAATCGCTGCAACAATTAACTCAAGTGTGTTGTTCAGCCGTTTGAAAAAGCTGCGAAAAATGTCTCAATGCCGACAATACGCATGATATTAATTAATAGTGCTCACATAATGGTGTTAAGAACTTGTGTGTCCGAAGAAACAAACTTTTGTCCGTGTTCCAAGGAACTTAATACAAGAGATTACGAACTATGTTATTAGCAGAAGTGCCTGTGTACATGTACTTCACTTCCTACAGCAAATATAATTTAATAACAACACTGTTATTCACAACCATTCCTTAAGGCCCTCTTTAATTATTGTCTATATTTTTGTCATACGAGTATTACATGTTTTTCCTTTGAGATATGAAGTAATAGTCCAAAAAAAGTATGACACTGGAGAAAAATTACTTTCAATAATCAATGAAACAAGATATATGTTTTAATTATATATATAATTTTTTTGTATAAATATTAAGACATAACATATTAAATATGTCAGGATACAGCTCAAAATAATTATTCGCTATTAAAATATCATAAAGAATATTTCTTAAAATTTTGATATGAGCATCACCCGTTTAAAAATTTTAACTTTTCAGATATAATTTAAAGTCAAAATAGTTAAAAGTTCTGAAATAAAACTTTGTAATAAATAACTTTCTGAAATTTGTACTAATAAATATTTTAATATTAAATTCTCACATTTACGCTAAAAAATCACTATGATTGTAATTTCCAGATTATTTCGTATTTTAATCAAGTTATCATTGATATAAAATTTCTGAAAAAAATTGCTCTAAATAATAATAAAGAAAAGCGTCATTATAGGTAGGCGCGGGAAAATCGGAGGTTATAATAGAAATGTTACAAATATTCACACAATAAAGTTTTAATTCGAGCCTAATTCTTCATTATTACACATTTTAATTAAATGCATTATTCAGTTACATTTTTCTTTCTCCGTCACTAGCCTTAAATAGAAATAATCACGGAACGATTTCTATTTTTGTGGCAAAAAAATCGACACTAATTTGAACTCGGCGCAGAAAGCACCAGCGCCCCCTCAAGGACAGACACACGAGCGCAAATATTTTCACCGCTCCGACTGCCTATTAAACTGTGAATTGTGAAATAAGCGTTAAGTGAAAATTCGTGCCGTAAGAGTCCGTACACACGACCAATTATCCCGACGAAACGTACAAACCACGCACGAAACGTGTGTATCAGTACACGGGCAATTCCACCTCACTATAGTCTTGCAAGAAAACACATTTGTGAGAGAAAACTCATGATGTATATTTTAAGTCACTCGTCCTTTCACGCGTATACAAGGTGTTTTGGAAACATGTGACCAATCTGTGCACGGGACTGCTGACGTGAAATATGACACCCATGGTCCATCTCGAATAATAAGGGCTGTAGAAGCCCTTGAAGGCGGAGTCCGAAAAGCATATAATGAAAAGTACATGCGTTAGAGGAACAACATTTGGAATACGAATGAATTAAAAACCGAGATCCTGGGTAAAATGAAGATATGGTACGTCGTACTCACACCCATCATGTAAAAAATATCAGTGTGCGCCCCTGTTATTGCATACAACGTTTTCACCTTGATGTAAAATTGATGCTTGGTGACAGACGTATTGTAGGCGGTGCCGTATTACCGCCAGCATGTGTTTATTTCCGGGAGTAGGACATGTTACCTACCCACCTGGCCATAGTATTGCTACAAACAAATATTTTTCAACGGTAAAAAGAACAACCGAATCCATTTAAACAACGGCCGAGTTCCAAAAGAAACTATCGTGACGTCACGAAGCAACTAATTATTTTGAAGTTAGAAAGTTGCACAGAAAAGTTTTGTCTTCGTTTCTTCCCCCCCTTGCCTAATAATCTGCCGCCAAACACAACTAAACGTCGATGTCGCGCATTCGTACACAAACGTAGTAGCTCGAAGTTACCCCAATAGATAGCGCTAGCAACAAAACGTAATACGCACTTGAATGTTATTTACTATTGTAATTTGTTTGCTGCATGTTTGTTTTTGGCGATAATTGATTAATGAGTTTTTTATGAACATTATCTCTTAAGACTAGAACTTTTTACTATATCATATGGTTGAATGCATTAAAAAAATTTCTTTTAAGTTGTTTTTTTTATTGGAAACCCTTTTTCCCCCCGTTATTTTAAATACCAACGTTATTGAAGAAGGTGGTGTACATAAAACCAGGTGGTGCGATATTTTATCTGTTTTAAGTAAAATAATAATTGGCCGTTACTTATTAAATCAGTGAAACTGTGACACTGAAACAAGTAGCTGAATTTAACTGCGAATTAGTGGTTTTCCACTGATTAGAGTTTAAAGTGTACGGCTAACTAGAGCAGCACACCCCAACAAAATGGCGTCACTGGTCATAAAACTGTTGGAACTCCGTCTGCCAAACCAACTCACAAGCTGGCGGCTCCACCAAAAGAAAACCTTCCGCAGCATGCATTAGCCAATCAGACACGAGGCCCGTTCGCAGCGCTTTACGCAGCCAATGGGGAAATGGGTACGCCCACATCAGAGGAACGCCCACGCAATTTTTTTCCTGTCACTTACATTCTATATATAAATTATTATATTTCATTGATAACAAATACAATTAAAACAGGTAGAAAATGGTGTGTTGTTAACGCCTAGTAAGGAAGCAGTTCTCATGCGAAATATTACTAAACAGAGTGCGCACGAATGCGGTGCGTTGTCCCTTTGGTGCACTACAAGAAATTATTCGCAAATTTACTATATAAGTGTATATGTAGAGTGAAAAAGCGCGAATGGTAAAGCAATTTCCAACACAATTATTCTTGCGTTTCTACATTTGCTCAGGAACCAGCCAAATACGTAGGAAACTTCCCAACTTTGTATAGTAGCGACGCTAAACATTCCATATTTTCATTCAGATGTGTGGTATTACTTCCATACGGTATATGGGTTAAAAACTTCCAATTCAGTCTAGGAAGTTTACCAGAAAATATTTTTAAGGTGTGTAATCATCCATAGACATACTTGTGTGCCGTTTTTAAGCACACGCTTATTTTTAGCTATTTTCTTTTAACCTTGTATTTCCTTCCTGGGAATAATTTTTTTTTGTTTTATTGGCAACGTCCGTTGTGTTATTTTCCAGCACCTAGATTTATTATTCATTTTTACGTTAAAGCGAGTTTAGGTAATGTTTTTGTCACTGTTTCTGTAATTTTGTTTATTCATCTAGCAATATTCCAAAATTTCGTTCCTTTTCCATTTTTAAATGTATAAGTGACCAATTACTCTGATCTGGTTAAGCTATTGTGTCAACCGAATGAAATAATTTTTTTAAAAACTATTTGTGAATTTTGTAATGAAATATCTTGTATTTGGTTTGTTAATTTCATATTTAAATTCTTTTCCGTCAATATAATTTTATAAACTACTTCTGCCATTAATGTAAAATACTGCATTACGAAACAGGATAGTATCACTGGTTTCGTGAATCGACGTTTGTGAATCCCGTGTTAGTGACTAGTATTTTCGGAAAGCGCCCTACTCTCTTCTACTTGCTTTCAACTCGTCATGACGTTACTGAATTTTTAATTAGCTCCGGCTATTTTCCTACTAACGGTGTAATCATTTGAGTTTTAATGCTTTTGGTAAGTGTTTCGTTTTCTGTTTGTAATTTGTCATCTCAATAATGTATAATTATGACCTCGCCTATTAATTTTGTGCGTAAATTTTGTATTTACAGCGGTCGACCGTTTGGGCCGGGAAAATTCTCTAGTGAGGCCTTTTCTCTACCTTGCTGCCGAGGTGTGGCAGTTTTTCTTTGAAGTCGCCTTGCATCTTATTCGTGCCTGATACCGTTTTTAAAGAGGCTGTTACACCTAACACCTAGTTGGCGTTGGCAAAGGAGATGTCCCGAATATGGGCCACATCTCAAGAAAGCCCAGCTACCCCCCTACACACCTTTTTTTGGCATGTGCATGAAACACAATAATCAGGTCACAACCTATCTGTACTCTTTCAATTATGAAAAATAACACAAATTTTGTTGAACGACTTAAAGTATTCTTGTAATTTTCTATTTTAAAATAATTTTTGTGGGATCCCTACAGTTAACGTTAATTTCTTTATGTCATATATAATTATACTAGCTTTTATCCGTGGCTTCGCTTGCGTGGTTATAGTAACAATCTTATAGGGAGAAATAACGGTATTTGATAGACAGACACTGATCATAAACACAGAACAGAGCACTAACGATGTAATTTTTTGGTGCTAGAATCGCTCTTTTACATAGCCACTGGTCGTCATTTATATTTATTTGTAGACCTGGGTAAACGCTACCAATAAGTTCCGTATCACTCTGCACCAAATTACTGAAATCCCCCGTTAGTGACAAACAGCCCTCGGCATCTGTTTCTAACCACCCATCTCCAATTTTTAATAGTATATCAGCATAATGTCCTGTATCAACGTCATTGTAGAGATTCACTTTCATATTTATCGTCAAGCTGAATTTCTTGACATTTGCCCATAAGCTTGACGACTTGAGACAGGCTTTGATTTCATATGCAGGTGTGCCCCTCTAAATCACCGGTAGAGTTTGGTGGAAGTCACGAGCCAGAAATACAACNAAATCACCGGTAGAGTTTGGTGGAAGTCACGAGCCAGAAATACAACCATTCCTCCCATAATATCTGTATTGTTTCGTATATCCTGTAGAGTTCGGTTAAGGGCCTCTATCGCTTTGTTCGTGTGACATTGTGCTTTCGTCCCACATTCACAACTTACATTGACTCAGCATTGTACCCCAAGCGCTACTTTTACTAAAAAAATTTTCCTGAAGGAATGATATATTTTTTCGGGATAAAAAGTAGCATATATCACTTTCCAGCCCTCCAACTATCTCTGTACAAAAAATCACGTCAATACGTTTCTCCGTTTCGAAGTGAAATAAGGACAAACAAACAAACAAACAAACTTTCGCATTTATAATATTAATTAGGAATACGAAAAAAATGAATTTATTACTTGCTCAAAACCAACGTTCATATTTATTGTTGTTATACTTTTGAAAGTTTATTCTTTGTTTTTTACTATTGTTAAATTCGAAAAATAATTTGTCACAAGAATTTCAGATTTATTTTATCAATAGCCTGGCTCGTTTTTTAAAATCACATTATTTATTGCTGTATGTACTAATAATAATAATTATTATTATGTATGTGTAAGGGTGCTGAAGTGGGAATTTCGGCTCGGCCTCTTTGTTTCTACTTTTACATTGGGTTCACACGTACACAACTATATCCCCGGAGCTTTATATTTGCAGCATGCTTGTGGTTATTTCCACTAATTCTCCCCTATGCTACAAACGGTAGCATTTGTGTGGAGGTAGCCCAGCATGCTAGACTTGGTTAAACTTTGTTTGCGCGACGCGGAGCCATATCCTGGAAGTAGAACTTTAGCAGGGCTTCAGAATAGTTGGAAGTAGCCAAGAATGTGCTACGTGCGGTAACAACTTCAGTACTATCCTAGATAAAGCGTAGGGGTGAGTTTAGAATTCCGGCGGCCCACGAGGTTTTTCGAGAGCGGAGAGTCTTGGTGTGATATTGAAGGGTAACTGAAGGCGCACATCGACATAGCTAAGGACACCCGAATTTCGCTAAAAGATCTCCACGCATGTTAGATCTCAGTACCCTACGGGTATATTACCAGTTTTCTTCTGCTTATTGGCGGCGTATATTTGTGAGAAAACATTTTCTTAATTGGATGGCCAATCATAATTAACTTGCTCCTGTAGCGTGCGTCTGTGATTCGCGAGCAGACGCATAGGAAGCGTAACACGTAAATCATCCAATCAAGATAGTGGACCTGAGCTGAAGTGCTATGAAATACAACTGGTCATGAAATCTTTTCGCGAAAATCGGGGTCCCCAAGTCGTAACAATGCTGCCTTTCCCGTACAAACGCTCAAATGTCTTCGCAAACCAGTGCGTACACACACAGTAAAATTTTTTTAGTACCCTTTACAAACAATCCTTTAAGAGACCTGCTATAAAGTATTTTCTGGTAACTATACAAACTGAATACTGCCTATTTACAACGCACTGTGTTACGAAACGTACAAAACTACTTGGATGTCTCCAAATTTATGTTAAAAAAATTTAATTCTACAGTTAACGCTTGTTAAACCGTTCAGTACCCATGTCCATGATCGAGTACATGTTGCACATGAAGTATATTTATCTTCGGTACTGTACATGACAAGGAATCAGAGGCCATTTTTTTGAGCGTCTTCCTTGTGAGTAATCTCAAAGGAAAGTATACAAATATCCTTACAATTATTAAATTAATGAATAATTACCCCTGAACATATAAATAATGAAGCCTTAAATAAAGCATGAGTTAATAAATGAAAACAAGCTACACAAATATAACCAAAAGAAAGAATAGATATTATTAAACCCAATTGACTTAAAGTAGATAAAGCAATAATACGCACCTCTTATTTGCGAATGGTCAATGCTGACTCCAGTGAAAACGCAGCACGTTGTCCACTGGTTGCAAAAAGTACGCTTGTCATGGGTACTGTGCCCATTAATAAATTTAACGATTGCAACATTTGAGCTTGTAAATTAATTCGGGTCCGAACGGGTTAAAATCCGACATTAGTTCCACACATCGCACTTTACCGTGAAGTAAAATTTGCTCTAATTTACTTGCATTGTTCCAAAAATAATTTAGCATTTTGGTCACAAAATTGTTTTGTATGTATGCAAAAACCTTTTACAGTGCACGGACGTAAAGTCCATCCACATGTACTTGCGTGTGTTTTAACCGTATGCACTCGTAGCTCCCTTCCTGCTTCCTTCAAGCGGTAGAATATTTTAGGACTTCCTACATTTCAGAATACGCTGTATTTATAAAATTTAAATAATTAATAAATGTTTGAAAAAATTAAATTATATGAAGTTTTAGTCAACGGAAGGCCAGTTAAACAAGTGCATAGAGGTAAATATCACTAATGAAATAGCCAAACCTTAGGAAATGTATTTTAGTTAATGGCGCTATTTATTGGCCCGTCTCAGAGTAGATCTTTAATCGTCTCAAAATGTTAGCGCCATTTCAGAAAAGAATAAAACGAGTTACAGGAGTTTTAAATTTATATCTCTTTTTTGAGCAAATCTCTAAATTGTACAAAAGTAAAACATAAAATAAATATTTTTTGTTTTGCTACAGTCATAATAATAAATACTAACTAAGTTGTACAAATGAAAAAAATTAAAAAGCAAACTGATGCTGTAGGCTACCGCTTGGCATATATACGTAATCAACAAATAACAGTTCATGCATTAAAAAAATAAATATTAAAAATAAGAACTTTTTAAAAATATTTAACATATATAGTTTGTTATTTGGTGAATACACGTGTGTTCCATGGGGTTGCTTGTGGCATAAGTTTACTTCGTAAATTTTTTCATTTGTGCAACTTAATTGGTATTTGTTTTTATATTTACAGGAAAACTGGATAGTTATGGATTTGACAACAAATTAAAAAAAAAATTCGCTATTCTAAGAAAATTGCATCGCATTCATTGTGTAAAAGATGAACAATGTTTGGTACAAATTATACATTGTTTGGTATCTGACAATCTTTAAGGCTTCCGCCTATATGGTGCTTGAGCTGCGTTACAGAATGTTTGTTAGTAATCCACGTTTTTCTGTGAAACTATTAAACGTACGTCCAATCTGCTCATCTACGAAAAGAACACACAATTCACAAGAGGGATGTTCAGTGCATAGAAACACCATTTGTGGGTACTACTCCAATATAGCTAAAAACGGCTTTTTCAAAGCGTTGTATCTCAAAATATACGTGTCAGATACTTACAAAACTACACAAGGCTGGGTCACTCCCGTATTTTCGCGAGTGGGAATTGTGCCGGACGATGCCACTGGTCGGCGAGTTTTCTCTGGGATCTCTCGTTTCCCCCGCCCTTGCATTCCGGCGCTGCTCCACCCTACCTTAATTTAACCCTGATGGGCTCTCAAGACTTCGTTGATAAGAGCCGCCCAAATATATCAACTCAACTGAACGAGAACACTTTACGTCAGTTCAGAGCCTTGCGCTTAGCGGCGATGGCGCACTTGATGCGCGAGGCAGTGTCGTCCTTATTGCTTCCGCGCTTCTCGGCCTCAAACGAGGGAAAAAACGCTAGGAAGGCGGGAGCCTTAACCACGACAAAATGTGTTATTTCATATTTGTACCACATGCTGTTCAACTTTTAGACATTATCACTGATTACTCTTTCCTCTCCAAAATTGATTTTTGAGTTCATATTATTTGCATAAATAAATATCAAATTCAAATTATACTATTTTAGAAATTTACAAATAACGGAAATTATCTTGCGTACAGAAATGAGATAATTGGCACTGAAAAAAAGCCAAGAACTTCTTCAAGACACCTATAAAATAGAAAAACTTTTTTTTTTTTTTAGCAATTTCGATGAAGCTGAAAATAAGGAAACTATTGCATATTTTTTATTGGTGGATACCCATAATTTTTTTGAAAATGATTTTAGCTAAAAATTCCCTAAAATAAATTAAGACAAGATCTGTCAATTACCATTTTTAAATTTTTTGCAAATGGTTTGGTTTATTTTATTCATACACCACAAAAACCGTAAAATTTTGACTTGGACATGTTATTTTGTAAAAAAACAACGTGATCTAAAAAAAATTCCTGAGGAGAAGGCAGTCACAGACAATGTCTACATGTTGAGTAGTATGTGGTAAAAATATAAAACAACAGATTTGTCCGTGGGCAGCGCCTTGAAGAGCCGTCCAAATCTCATCACTCGCTGACTTTGTGTTTTCATTAGGGGGGGGCGAGGTGGGGGAGGAAGTGCGACACGGCGGGACTCGCGCATCTGCGCGCGCACAGTGGTCGAGGGGTGTGACGGGACGACCAGCACGCACTCGCACTCCTTGGCTAGAGGGGGCGCGGGCGGGAGAAGTTAGGAGGGAGGGCAGCTGACAATCCGGCGCAAATTTTTCGCGCCCCGCATTCCGCTGCAGCGCCCTCGCGCGACGATTCGGCGAACCGGCCGCGCAGCTGAATTTGCAAACCGAACACTTCTGCCTGTTGTTAAACCTGCGGGGGGAGAAAGATAAACTACTTCGTTATTCCGGAGGCGTACGCCGCTACTGTGTAAATCACTCACCGGAAGGTGTTCGCCGAATCGTTAATTTCGCGTTGGCGCCTGGCGATTTTACCAAACGGACCACACAAAGTTACCATTTCCGGTCGCGGTAAGCGTCGGCACAGTCGACGCATAACTGACAAGCCTGTTTGAGTATTCGCGTTGCCTCTCATTACCGGACGTTTCTTGGCTGGAGAATGCCACTTAATCGACTGATTGTGAGAAAGTCGTTAATACGGCCTGTCTCAGTTTGGTTAATCTTTTAAATCTCACCAGTAGCGAATATTAGATTTATACAAAAACATTGTTATTTATTTTGTACTTAAATATTTATGAAGATATTTTTAATATTTAAAGTAATATTTCTCAATTTAAAACGGTTTCTCTTTACCAAGAAAATTAAACGATGTTATCTTCATTCCTATGCATATATGGTCGTATACCTGAACCTAAAAATAAACTTTTTAAACTTCGCATGCTATTTAACCAAATTCAATACATAAAAATAGTAGCAACACTCGAATTTTGTAGTTATTAACCACATCGTAAATCTTAGTATCCAAATAAGTGTCAAGATAACATTTTCAGTTACCGTAAACCGTGATTACTTCGCACCTACAGGGGTATTTTTGCAACATCCGCATTTTTGGGCCCATTTGACTTTACACGGGAAGAAGAAATTTAAGTTTTTTTAAACTCCTAGCTACTGTTCACTATTCATCTATCAAAGAGCATGAAAAAACTGATTTTAGTGAAAAACAGACACCCCGCATGAGCAAAGTAATTCCCCTTTTAAGGAACTTTGGACATTTCTCAGGAACAGCACTGCCGATTTCAACCAAAATGTGTGTACCGGCAGTGCAAAATGAGAGCATCAAACACGTTCAATAAAGAATCTTTATTCGCAGTTTCATGACAGCGCTACATTTATATTTTCACTATAAACCCGAATCAATGATATTGTACAGTGAAATACCAGTCACTGAAAGACAGTTAACAGGCTGTTACACCAGTCAGTCTAAAAAAAAGAGGTATCAGTGTCACGGTGATGTATGCATTGTTATGGCAGGATATAAGATGTAAGTTACGCTTTTATCTTTCCGCGTTCACTCATGGCTGCGATGGAGACTTTGATGATTGTGTACACATGTGTTATTATGAATGTTTAATTAATGCTGTCTAGGAATAACACTGGTATACTGCTACTAAATTCCCTTAAATGATACCTAAGATCTTCCAAATATGCCAAAAATTGATACGACTGTAACTACAAGAAAACTATTCGTGACAGCACATTTGTCAGAACTGTTAACTGATTTGACGTTACGGCTAGTATTTTTATTAAAGAATATTTACACTGGATAATTGAATGAAACGGCAGCTTCATATGATGGTACTTAACCGTTATTTAAGGTAATATGCATTTCAATTTGACCTTATATGAGAATCAAACAATTAAATATTTGTTATAAAACCTTCCATTAACTGAAAAGTGTTTTAATATCAAAAGTATAGCAACAAATTATTGTTGGTGGTTAGTTGGCCCATAAAAAACATTTTTCGATACGCCATGTCGAATCGACTGCGTGCGCACTTTGAATACAAAATGTCAAATTTTTACTTTTCCAGAGAGTATTAAACCTTGCTTATGACTGAAATTGATGTTTTAAGCTCAAATGATTGACCTAATTAAACAAAATCACAATTATCTGTTTAGTTCGAGCTAATTTTAAATGGCTTTAACGAAGGTAATATAGCTGAATGCAAAAACTCAATCAATGAAAAATCTCTGTATAAATGAATTTTCTCTAAATAAGTGTAATTTTATTGTTTTATTTCGCCAAAGTATTAATATTATTTTTGGCAACGAACTTGTTTTACTTCGATATTTGTATTTCTTACCTGTCTCTGAGAATCTCCGTTTCCGCTAACTTTAACGCTGTATTTGAAGTTACTTATGTGTTAAATAACGCGACCGTTTGCCACCTAAATTGGCATACAAGGAGTGTTAGGTTATTCCACCCTAAATACTTATATCATGGCCCATTTTTTAAAAAAATTCTATAGCTTGCAAACCGTTTGACCAACAGAAAATTATTATGACCATTAAAAGTGTTCAATAACAACCATTTTTTTCTCGCCATATAGATAGATAGCATCTCTTGAAAAGGAGGATCTTTCGTCATATCTCGTAAAACTCTCAACCGTTTCCCGCCAAATTTATAACCATTATATTGCCTAAGTAACCGACGATAAAAATTATGTTTTTATACATTAAAAACTTATTTCAGAATGGCGGCCACATTATAGTATTGGTTCTAAGGTAAAATTTACTAAAGCTTTATTAACCGAACTATGGAGGCTAATAGTTTATATTGTGAACATTAAAAGTAATTCAGTAATTCTTTTGTCTACTAATTTGCAAGATAATACCACCTCAAATAATAAATCTTTTAGAACGTATCTCAAAAACAAATACACTGATCGTTGCCCAATTTAGAACACGAATAGTGCTTTGGTAGTCGACTCAAACCGTATACGAGTTTTGTAAATAATGTAAAGAGTTTATTTTTCAAATGACGGCAACATAAATATATTAGTTCAGTATGTCATATCTAAAAGCAATTATACGTATTTCAAGCAAACTTTGTTCGTGAACTTACAAATTAATTATTCATAGATTTTATCCTCCATTTTGTTAGATAGATCTGCCTATAATACAATTTTAACCCGTTCCGCCACACATTAGACCTAATATCTGAGTTCAAGTGTCGTGATGACGTAATTTTTTTTGTGGTATTTGTACTTGTGTTCAGGACTTGTCTTGCATCTAGTGAACAACGAGGTGCGTGATTTACGACATGTCAAAGATATATGGGAACTTCCGTAAATCAGATTAGTTACAAGCAGGATTGGGCACCGATACCTTACTCTGTACAATACCGCTCATAAATATCTTTCATGTGCGATGTGTCCACGGTTGTAGACACGATAAATTAACGTGTTATTATATTTCAAAAACAATCGAGACAAAACCCACAGTTAAACGTTCCGAAAGTACTCTCGACGCATGTGTAAGATTAATTAATGGTGTATATAACTTATACTCTTAAGGTTTGTCTATGCGATTTGTATTGCATACGACACCTATGAAACAAATAAACCGAACTTAACCCAATTTGACATACTCGCTGGTCTTACTGTGTACTTTAAATACAAAAAACTTATTTAATATGCCATGATGAAATATGTCACTTGAAATTGAAACTTAAACATAATATCTTGGTAACTTCTATGTCAATTCTCATTACATCTGCATGCAAACAGTGCTATGGATAATATTCTTATATGTTTTATGAAATAGTATCACATTTTAAAAGCGGCAGTCATCACTATTGGCTATTTGTACTGTGACGTACCTACTGCGTGCACTAAATTTACTACATAATAGCTTGAATCACTATAGATGTTAGACAATACTTCCACAAATCAATTATTGTTATAAACTTATATTATATCTTAGGAACTACGCGACCAGTCACTATCAAGTCGTGTAAAAATATATTCTGCTTTAACTTTTCTTCACAAATGTTACTTTTATCTGAGACTTGGAATACAACATCAAAATTATTTGCATACATATGTAAAGGCAAATAGAACAATTAGTTATAGAGGTTACTTCTTGTTATGGATTTTACAGGCAGCTGAAGTTGGAATATTATGTACAATGGTTTTGGACTAAGGAAATGTGAACTGGTACACTTGTGTCACTTTCTGTACAACCTCAAAATCTGCTAAGATATATACACATACTGCTCCTCATAGACGGAAATCAGCGTTGAAGAAACAAAAAAATCGGAAAAAAATATTCTCACTTTTAGCTCTTAAAGTTGGTATGTATTGGTTTTACTAAACTGATATTGATTAAATTGTTAATATAGGCAAAAGTAATAGTAGGGATGAGTTTTCAACATCCCAGAAAATGAATTTATTTTAATGTAATTTTAAGCGATTTATTTATAATTTGTTTCTTGTGCCACCTTTTTTAAGTAAGCCCGTGAGCAATGCAGTCTGTTTGCATCGTAGTATTATCGTGCTATAAGTAGGCTTCGGGTGGCTTTCCAACAAAAGCCTTTGAAATGATGTGAAATATATTGGAGACAGTTAGTAGAAAATGCTGAATTAATAAACACAACACACAAGCGCACACGCACACACACATACACACATTCAGAGAGAGAGAGAGAGAGAGATAGAGAGAGGAGAGAGAGAAAGAGAGAGAGAGAGAGAGAGCTTTATTTGAAACGTAAATACGTTTTCCCAGTTTAAATTTTTAAACGAATGCTTCCAGTATTCAGTGTGTTTGTGCGTATACTTTGGTCCTTCAATAAAACAGTTTTAATATTCGTAATGGATACCATTTTACACATATTTTCACGATTTTTATTCTCTGATAAAGATTGCCAAACCGAAATTCGAACGCACGTCCTTCCGAATGCAGGTCCGAACGTTTACCATTTTGCCACCTCGCTTGGCGTGAATTTGGCCTAAAACACATAGTTCTTACTTGCTATATATCATGGTGAAGGAGCTGTCAATGACATTGGGGGATCTGTAAAACACAGCGTATGACAATAGGTCGAAAGCAGACGAGCCAATGATTATACAGCTAAAGAGTTTTCGGCGTGTGCAACTAAAGTATTGGACAAAGTAAAATAAACATTTTTTTTTTTCTCGGATAAAGATACATCTTTCAGTTTGCTAGTCAAATTATAGGCGTCCTTGCAGAACACAAAATTTTAAATTTAACTTCTAGAAGAGTTATTTATGTGTTTGCTAAGGATGTGCATACAATGTGATTATTAGTCGGTGGGAGTTTACTAGATTAAAATGAAGTTTTTTTTCCTAGCTTGTGAGTAAAATAGATTTGGCTGTTTAAGCAAACAGTATGGTGTTTACTATCTAGTTACTTCAAAGATACCCTAAAAAAATATCATAGTAAAACAATTACACTATTATAAGTGAAATAACATTTGGTTTACCTACGATGTGTTCTATTTTCAATCAACAAAAGCAATAAACAATACAAATTTTAATATTTTTAACTGTTTTATTATAATACTTTTAAGTATGAATTACCTTCTCCTCACACACAAACCTGTTCTTGGCGTAATAACAGTATAAATCTAGTGTGGTATGAATCAGTTTCCATTTAATTAAAATATTTACCTAATATTTAAATCTTATTTTTGAAATTAACAATTTAAAAAATTATAATTGAGTAATATAAATAATTTTTTTCAGCGGTCATATGGCTATAAGTCGCTAAATTTAAACGTGTAAATATTTTTTATATTTACCATTGAAATTTAAATCTTAAATTTATATTGTAAATACATTTTTATACTAAAAGTCAATTTTTAAAATTTAAATTTTTTAATTTAAATTCTAAATTTGTTAGTTAAAATATTTTAGATTTAAATTAATAGATAAAGATTTTAATTATTTGAAGAGTGGTTCGTGCTGCACCAGATTTACACTACTAATATATTATTCAAGTAAAAAAAAAGTTTTGTGGCAAGTCCCACTTAGAAAATTAAAAATATTTTAAGAATATTTTATTAACATTTTTTAAATCTTTACTACAATTATTAATATTATGAACTTTTCTGAGTGGTCCTGTTTTGCAATATTAAAATTTTTATGCGTGCTGTACTACGACCAACGTAGGATAAGTTCCGTGATCAAAACCAACAGGCTCTAGCCTTTTTCTTTGGTCACAGTAATGTGAAAGTTTTCCAACCTAGAACATCAATAAGATTTACGAACTCGTTACTCACTTTGAAGGTCATTGGCACTGAGCCTCGCAGTGCACAGTGCCAGCCAAAATCTCTTCACTCACTCGCTAATTTTAAGGAAAATACTATCCCCTTAACAGAGCAAATCCAGCAATATTTGTGTTGCTCCCACAACAAACAGAATTGTAATAAACTGACAGAACATTGTGTTGCTGGCGCAGCTGCTTGGTTGCCGCTACTATGAAGCCAGATTACGGACAGAACTGTTTTGTCGTCACTTCTGTGCTGATTTTTTTTTCAATAAGAAAACCATAAATAAAAGCAGGTCTGAAAGGGATAATTTAGAGAAATTCTTAAAAGTGTTTTTTTTTTTTTTTGTTATTGAGGTCGTATCTTTCTTGACGCAGTCTGACTCCTTGCCAAGTAGTTTAACCCTGCTGGCAGACTATAATCCTTTCACGGTTACTTTCAACTCTTCTGTAGCCCTGTTACTAGTCATTACCAATACACCTATATTTTAATTGTTTTCATTTATATTAATTATAAATGATAGATTATAATTTTTGGATAAAATATAAATAAATGTTCAATTTAATAAAAATATATACTTTTATGTTGGCACAAGTATAAAACGCTTGTGAAACACGACATATTTAGCAGACATCCAAACTAGTCATGCATAGGGTAATTTTTCAAAAGTTTGATTCAACAAGTGTTAAGAAACCGTGAATAGACTATATGAACATCGCGTTTCGCAGATACTCCTCTCGTGGAGCAGCGAAGTTACCTGCCTGCGACGGAGTGCAAATAATCCTGATTGCTGACTTAAGTGCTTGCGTCACAGCTCTACACTTCAGTCGTCTGATGACGCCACAGCGGCAGCGAGAGAAAATCGCGAGCACGTGCGATCGCTCCGAGATTCAGACGCAGCAATGTAAAAGGCCAGAGTAAAATAAATGTCTAGTTAACTTCCTGAACTAAAATGGAATTTTTAACCCATGCGTATCATAGAAATATTACCTCAATTCAGGCCTCAAATTCGTTTCTATACGCAGTTGGGAACTTCCCCATGCATTTGACTGTTTGCTGAGAAAATGTAGGAGCGAGTGATTTGGGCGGCTCTTAACCGCGAGGTCTCGAGAGCCGGCGAGGGTGAATGAGGTGAGTATGGAGCAGCGGCGGAATGAAAGGGCCGGGGAAACGGGAGATCTCCGAGGAAACCCGAAGACCAGTGGCATCGTCCAGCACGATTCCCACATGCGGAAACCCGGGAATGCCCGGTTCGTGGATTGAACTCGGTTCGCCTAGGTGGGAGGTAAGCAGGCTAACCGCTGAGCCACGCGGCCCCTAACAAACGCAGGAACGCTGCAGTGCATTTATGGGGAAAGCATTTACCATTTACGCTTTCTCACTATATGTAAACACTGGTGTGGTAATTTTGCGAATAATTTCTTAGAGTGTGGAGGTGAGACTCTTTATCAGCGAAAATAACTTAAAAACGACGTACCTCTGATTTAATTTGAATATGTGAGTTATTGGTGTCCAAATAGAATTACAAAATTTTACTAGCAGCATTATTTGGGCTCCATTGCTAATCACTCGGTTCGGATTATTATAAGGTTAATTTTTGAAGTACAGTTACAGCTGCATATACGCTCATAGTTACCACACAAAAACGATAATGCTGTCGTGCAGGTAGAACTTAAATTTTGTTTATCACACAAAAAAAATTTAATAGTGACAGCGCACTTCAAAATTGTAAGTTCCGTTTTACTTTTAGAACTTTAATATTAGGTACGAGTTTCCCTTTTATATATATATATATATATNTTTACTTAAGAAATTTTACCTAACGTTATTTGATGGGTAAGCCCGTTTGGTGAGGTCACAAAGTTTTGTTGTATTTGAATATCCAGTGAGAATTGTTTATTTCTCTCGCTCTGCGTCTCGTTTTTGGATATGTAGATAATAAATCTTACTAGTAGTTGTCGGAGAGTTCGTAATCAAGTAAATTATATGGATACGGGAGGTTTGTCTGGCTATGCCTGTACCCACGGGGTGTGCGCTCTAAATTTGAATCAGTGAAAAACCACTGATTCGTAGAGAAATTAAAATACTCGAATCAGTGAAAATCGCTCCATTTAGAATAGGTGAAAAACCCCCTGGTTGTTTCAGTGAAACAATTTTTACTGAATGAATTAGTTACAGCCAACTGCGCGCGGAAAATTAAATATTGTTTTAATCGAATTTACGCAAATCATTACAAGAAATAAAAATATTTCCAATATTCAGATAGTCACTGTTTATAACGTGCAGCAATTTAAGGTAATTTAGGAAGTAAAACATGACTCGTGGTGTCTATGATTTTAATCCACAGCATTACTGTAACAATTGATCTATGAAACGAACGTTAAATTTAAAGAGAAAAATTATTATTAATAATTTGTTATCGAAAATAAGTAGCTTTAAATTGTTTACCTTTTCCTTTTGTTTCTAGTTTAATTGGTTACATAAGAATTGTTGAAATATTTAGTGGGTATGAATGTAATTACTTCACCATATTTAATGCAGTTGAAATCTTCAAACGGAGCGCTATTCTGATTACGTGAAGACGAAGTGAAAGAAGTTAAACCGGAATGATAGACTGAATGTTGATGTTGTCCAGTAAACTGGTACTATAAAAAAGTATACACACAAAAAAATATTTTTTATGGGTTTTATTAGTTTACGCGATGTTATTTCATTTAATGCACATTGTTTAGCTGATCCATCAGTAAGAAAACAAATAACTGAAAAACCGTGACTTACATGGTTGATGAGTCAGTGGAAAATGTCATTGAAACAACTGGCATTTTTTCACTAATTCTTCAGTTAAAATGACTTAAGTGACTGTTGAATATGTCAGGCGCTGTTAATAGATATAAACTGCATCATTATCCAGCACGATTCCCACTTGCGAAAATCCGGGTGTGAGCCGGCCGGGGATTGAACTTCGTTCGCCTTTGTGGGAAGCGAGCAGGCTAACCGCTCAGCCACCGCGGCCCTTGTTTCATAGGAAGGTGTCCATCGCTTTCTATCCGCAAAGAAAGAAAAGAATCCTTGGGACAAACTGTATTTGTTCCTGAGCATTGTTGGCTTTTGGCTTTCAGCCACCTCGCAGTCAAAGAGTATCCTAATATTTCGGCACAGATGGTATTCGATATTTTCAAGGTAGCAGTAACGTTGCCTTCTGTTATTGTTTGTTCTATGGCATACATCCACTATTTTGTGTCACACACAAAAAAAATTGGTTTTATGGAAGGAAAAAAAATTGTCTCGAAGAATGAAATGCTTGTGCGTGAACACATTTTCATAAACCATTATATAAAAACAAATCACCATTTATATCATGCTTAGCGTTATGTTTACTTGTAATACAATGTTAAAAAATACTTAAAATATTCAATGACATAGCGAAGATTATAACTCGATGTTCTGGTTTAAAAATATACCCGTTTACTCACCGAGCCACAAATGTTACGTTAGAAAATTGCTGATATATTTCTAAGTAGTATTAAACACCTACAAGCACGTATATTCAGTTTTTTGTTTGTATGTTTTTTTCTTTAAGGTGAAATAATACTGTCGAAAATTTTATAACAAAATTATTTATACCAGCCATACTGAGAAGAACTGCTGATATTATAATTGTAACTTTAGTTGTATACGAACGATAGGGCTCCATTTTAGAACAGCTTCTCAAATAACTTATTCTTAGTGTAGACAACCAAATTAAATCTGGTAATGTAACAATTTGATTTTTTTTGATACAGCATATAGGGACGTAAACAAAGTCAGATTATTCTAGAAAAAAAATATATCTGTTAAATTTTAAACAAACTGGTGATTTAAATCTTCCATTATGTATATGAATAATAAGACAACCAATATATTACATACTAATGAAATGGCCATGTGTAATAAATACTTGCTGATGATGTCGAAA
Organism: Clitarchus hookeri; assembly: GCA_002778355.1. Lineage (NCBI taxonomy): Eukaryota > Metazoa > Arthropoda > Insecta > Phasmatodea > Phasmatidae > Clitarchus > Clitarchus hookeri. The sequence goes on from NQII01000001.1 coordinate 1,979,256, forward strand.
AAAGTGAATAAGTGATTGGCCAAACACATTATTTTAAGATACACTTTTTGATTCTAGGGAATTTATGCGGATGCTAGAGGCAAGAGATGTTTTGGTTGTGCGAACAAAATATTGTTCCGACTAAACAAATTCTCTTCAAAGTAAATTGATTTGGTACCAACAACTAAGTATTTTTCTTGGAGCAAGAAGCATGACATTGTTATGACGGGCGCTAGCGTGAACCTTCAACCCTCGTACTTGCTGAACGCACCGCAGGTAGACGCCACCGTATCCGGGACAATCTGCGAACACCCGCGGCGAAAGAATTCCAATACGATGCTAGCCCCGAGGACACATCGACGCGGGCCTACGGGAACGAAACAAGCCACCAACAGTTTCGCCACTAGTCGGGAGGTAAACCAGGACAATGTGATAATACAGTATCGTTAATAAAAGCACATTGCACCCGGGAAAGTTGTCTTGTCTGCAGCCAGCCACCGGAGTGAGAAGATGCCTCCTTGTGCGCAGCGCCTTCTCGCACGTCCACCGTTTTCGCAATGACGACCTTCTCACGGGCAACGATTGAACAGAAAGTGGGTGAGCTGATATCAACATTAAAACTAAATAAAGACGTGGCAGTAATCCGAATTTCATATTCCTCCGCACGTTATAGTAAATCTGACTATGTTATAATGTTTTAAGTAGATGCACCACTATAAATATAACCTTTTTATACTTTGTTTCATGCGCGTTGTGATTTACTAACTCCCAACCAAAAATATCAATTGGATGGTTTGTGTATATAATTATGACACGCCATAAAAGTTTTTCGCCTAATTTTACTCCGTCGGATGTGCGGAATAGTTAAGGACTCCATTCCCCTCCAGCCTCGCCAAAAATATGAGAAGCAGGGTTTCGTTATCTTTATTTCGAGATTTGTTAGTCTTGTTGAGAGATTATGTATCTTCGGAGCAAACCGGGCCAAATCTGGTCCTACAACAGCAGCAAATAAGATGGTGGAAAATCGGAAAATTGTTTCACCATCACTATCTTCGATTACGTTACGATACTGGGTGAGTACTCGGATGACTACGAGGTAAACATATGACGCTGTTACGAACCCGCGGGAGAATGCGAATGCGCAAAAAACTAAAGATCAGAACATAATCTATGAAACACTTATTCATGCAGGGTTACAATTTCGACTACAGCGTGCTAACTAAACAGAGTAGGCCTAAATTTCTGTACTGAGATTAGTTGTATGCTTGAATTTTTAGTTGTGATAAGTACATTATTAGCTAGCCCAGCTAATTGGAAACAAGACCTACACTCATTTATGTATCTCGTTTCGCACGTACTTGCTCCAAAGTCATAAATATTTTATTTATTTGTTTGATTTACCGCTTTCAAAAAAAAACTCACTGAATTTTCAGGAATCGCTAATCTCCAGAGCTCAATAAGACGCACGTCAACTGAAGGGGTGTCATCTGAAGTACCGACCATAGTCATACTTACAAATGAAAACGGCCTCTCATATAGAAGACCTCGGCCTCTGTTTGAAGGCCAGTTTCAACCACCTTCGGCCAGGAGATGATTCATACTCGGCCGGGATACGCGAAAAGAAGGAGAAAAAACAAGGTTATGCATTTTTATAAAACATTTTTGCTTAAATGCTACCAAAATTATTCTAAGATAAATGTTCTCTATGCAACTGTATTATCGAAATGGCAAAGAAAAACTATTTCAAATGAAAACGCTAATTGAATACATACACTCTTCAAACACTATACCTTATTTAAATACAGTAGTTCATGTGTTTATATAACACAGCCTAAAGTTACGTACAGTGGCACCGTAAAGATTCTATTCTAGACGGGGACAAGAGGACACAATGAATTGTTTTATAAATTATTTTTTGCTCACAAAACTTGGTGTTTAGAATTTCCTATAGTAATCTGTTTAGAAAATTCGTCTGGAATGATAAATTGACAACCGCATTTAAAACTAACTATACACACGTAATCCTAAACTTAGTTAACTGAGATATTAAAAAAAAAAAATCCAGGAAAAATGAATACAGATGACACCGGAATTTAAACTGGGCGCTGCTGAACTACAAAAGTGACCTGAAGAAAATCTTCGACTGTGATGTCATATTCCGGTGAGACAGAGCCATTTAAGTGAAAAGCACATATATATTTATAAGTTTGTTTTCAGCAACAAAAATAACTCTTTGTTTGCTGTGATGGGATACACAATACGAAAATGGAAATAGACAATAGTGCAAGATATAAAAAAAAGTTTGTATTTATAACGCACATACTCTAATTGAACAATACAATGAACACCTATTATTACACAAGGCACGGCAAAAAGTGAGTGATTTATATTCGCTGATAAAGCTGCAATGATAAATGTATGAAAGGAAGAATGCAAAGATATAAATCATTCATTTGTAAGGCACTGTAGAGCTATTATTATTAGTAGTTTGATTAACTTACCTAGTTTATTTCAAGGCACACTAAAATTATGACACGTTCTTTCTTAAAATAAAACTTACATTTAAAAACATTAAATATATCTATTCACAGAGCAGCACTCAACCCCATTACATCCTTTAAATGCATTTTATATACAATAACATAGAGATTAAGTTCCTTTGTTTAAAGCTGCTCTCGTATACTGTATACGACGCGAGGTTCACAACTGCTACATCTGACGGGTTTTATGAAAGTGTGTACAGGAGAAAATTGCATTAGTTTTAAGCGCGTTGTCCTGTGAACAGGTAAACCAATTAAACTAATAGGTAATACTTCTTACCAATAATGTGAAATATTCTTCACGTCTTCTTTTAGTTTTCTATAAAAAAAAAGAACCGATTTAAGTACATCGGACATATTTCGTAACCAATGCGTAACGAAAAGAGTAGAAAAAAAGCACCTCGGTTCTATAAAAGTAAGCCGAGAATGAAATCTCATTACCAAAGGGACGCGCTGTAAAAATATATTCCAGAGTATCTCTTCTTATATGTTCAGAAAAAAATACGGATGTGACGATTGCGTGGGTTCTGAAGTTACAAGTTACTCCTGGTTGTTTGTGCTATTGACACGATCAAAACCACTTCGCGATATTTTTTTTCGGACTTGTCTAATAATCCTAAGGCAGTGAAGACGGTTACTTAGGGTATGCTATGAGAATACGCAGAACTATGTGATATTTTCACTGTACGTTTCTACGCATAATTATTTACGCTTTCATTTAAAGCGCAGGAGCCACTCTTTCCACGTAGAAGCTTTTTAAATAGTTTACTTTTTACTTAATTTGTGCAACTTTTGTTAGTATCTTCCTTGCGTAACATTCAGACATACAAAATAACGCAAAAATAAAAAAAAAATTTCTATAGAAGAGTTTTTTTTTAGAAATGAATTAGGTTAAAAATTTCTTGGCCTCAGTTAAAAAAATATACATTAAGCCTGATCACATTTTATGTAATAGTCAAAGACATTAATTGTTTTTATACGTTTTGTTTGTAACAATGAAAAAATTACTTTTTCCGATGAATAACAAGTGTATAAAGTTCTTCCAAGCAACAAAATTTAAAGTGTTCTTATAAGCGTGATATTATATTTAATTCGGTATCACTCGGAAAACATTAATTGTTTGGAAACTATTATTTATGTTCTTTGCGTAATCCTTGCAATGTAATTATGGTAACACCACGCCTAATTACTTATTTTAGTTCAACCGTCACACATCTCTGTTAGATGGATTAAAACTTAAAGACTCAACGTGACCTAAGAATATACGCTGACGTCTATGTTGATAATCAGAGTAATATTTAAAATTTAATTTTTAATAATTTTCAGAATTTAAATTCTTTTCTTGGTAGCAAAAATATAACTTAAATGCGTATACAAATGGCAATGTCAAAATTATATTTTCAATTATATAATCTAATTTAAATTTATTCTTCCACTTCAAAATACAGAAAAATGAAAAAACTTCCCCAGAAAAGTATATAAGTTTTCTCATTCATCTGCAGAAGAAGGTGATTGTTAAGAAATATATGGTTAGAGCAGTTGCCATTGACGCTTATATAATTGCAATAATAATATATGTTTTCACAAAATCTTGTAGAAATAAAATTCTAAATATTTTGTACATATGTATGATTGAAATCCCAAACGTTACCTATAATTCACCTCCATAATAAGTTAAGCAGAATCTATGATATATGTATGTATATAAATACACACACATACACATAGTAGTTTTCATTCCGTTGCATTTTAGAGACATCTTGCAACGATAATGGTAGCTGTGATTTACAAATGTTGTTGAACATTGCGATAATAATTTGAATATTTTGTTATTATCAGAAAGCAATGGAGTATTATTTCTAAATTTAGTAATTATTTACGACATTGCTGTCCACAGAAGAAGTACTAAATCATTTCCTCCAAAATGAAAGTTTTCAATATTTTGTTAATTGTGTGTAACTGTAGTTTGACAGTCTACATATATTTTAATGGACGAGAATACATTTTTTGTACTATAATTCCTTTAAAAAGACGAACAAATCTAAGAAATTCTATGGAAAATAAATTCCTTTTCATAAGTTTTGAGGCACTGGATGCGTCCTTGAAGATCTGGATCTCAAAAATGTTCTTTCCAATCAAGCGCATGCCACGCGCTTCTAACAACTTCATGTTTCCCACGAAGAAAGTCATGCAATGCAAACGTTTGTTAGTACATTTTCTTGAATGTCTTCGTAAGCGAACCAACGGCTTCGTGACTGTAGCGTGCTAAATCTAAAAAAAGGTTTCTTTCAGTGCAAGGCGAAAGAATTTCGCACGAGGATAATAACACAATAAATATTTTAGTGACCGTGCCCTTAAATAAAATACCTGGAAATTACTGATATTACCTCCGAAAAAAAATCCGTATTACTTGATATAATTACGGGCCCTTCATTTACGGCGGCAAAAATGGTTTCATATGTTTGCGAAAAAAAAAAAATTGTAAACTTTAATGGGATCTTCGTAGAGTTCTAAACTTCCCCACAATTATCTAATAAAATTTTTTATTTTCTTTCTTTTAATGGTACATGTTTTTGTTATGAATTACGGAGCTTATAATAATTAACAAAAATATTGCCCTTGACAGAGATTTGAACACGAAATATTCGTAATGTGCCATGCTTATTCCCATATAGCTAAAGCATTCTGAAGTTGATTACATATTTACAGTTATTCATCTTGTTGCGGGATTTTAAGTTGTCTTGTCTGTTACACGTACTTTATGTTTAATTTTTCTTTTTGGTTTTGACTTGTACGCTTAAGTGTTGTGAATGCCCTGAATGTCCCAAGAACCACCGTTTTTTAAATCGTGTTGAATCGGCAACATTCGTGATCGAAAGAGTGTTCCGTATTTCCAGTTTAAGGATACATTTCTCTGTTTAGCTATTGCAAATACTGTTTACGTATATGAACGGCACATTTATGTAACACACTCAGTTAATTAATGGAAACGTTTAACATTGCATTTGTCAAAATAACTAAAATTAATAGAAGCAAAATTTTATTTGTGTATATAAAGTCTTACAAAAGTGAAATATTTATATCAGCTCTAACCAACAAAGTTTCCCTATTATTTCCGCCAATGCATATAAGTTTAGTTGGGAATTTGAATTATTGGCGATAGAGTCGTTTGAAACCATTTCAAGACGTATTTTCTCTATCATCGCCAGACACAAGCGAACGTTTTGAGAACTAAAATTCTTAGTTATAACAACTGCTACTATCGCAAATGTATAAACGTAACAGGTGCCCAAAAATACTTATGATCATTCGCAAATGTGTTTGTAGGCGTATTATTACAAAAAAAAAAAAAAAAGCCAGCTTCATTCGTATTATTCATGCCGGTTCAACTCGGCACACATTCCGAAGGGCTTTCGTAAGTTTGAAAATGAACCGACCGGCTTTTGTTTTGTAGGAATTTCGCTCGCTGTTTATGCGAGCACGTTATTCGTGTAACAAATCTCAGGTTTTCCGGTTTAGTTGAGTGTTGAAGCAGACTAAGTAGGCACGTACGTTTTCCGACAGAGGCGCAATTGCGTACTTTGAGCAAAAATAAATAATTGACGTGTGGGGAGCCCACCCAGGGCAAGGCTACACCCTTCGAGTGACGGTATTTCCAGCTGAGATCCGTAGGTGACCGTCATCCCTGGCCATGACAGAAATTAAACCCTAGAATGGAGCGGCGCTGGGATGCAAGAGCGGAGGAAACGGGAGTACCCCGAGAAAGCCCGCCGGCAAGCGGCATCGTCCAGCACGATGCGAAGATCCGGGAGTGAACACGCCGGGGATCGAACCCGGATCGCCGTGGTGGGAGGCGAGCGCCCTGGACACTACGCCACCGCTGCCCCTTTACTTTGAGCAATTTCATCACGNCGCTGCCCCTTTACTTTGAGCAATTTCATCACGGTTAATTACGTTCTCGTTTTATCGTTACGAGCTTTATTTTATCGCGGAAGAAATTAAAAAAAAAAGAAAGAAAGTAATGTTCAAACAAAACGAAGTAACTAATACTCGAACCTGCTGGCCAAGAGTGCCGGACTGAGCTGAGCACACTGAAGGTGTCCCCGGATTGCGCCGATGGATCCACTGCGCCCTCGACAACGGCCAGAGTGGAACTGCGCAGATTTTTCCGAACCGCGGAGGAGACGTGGCGACGCGCGCACGTGACCAGGTGTGACGAACACGCACCGACGCGCGATCATTTTGTCATATACGATCACCAGTTTATTTCCCCGCACAATTCACCTCCAAATAAATACTGCGTTGCGCCCCTCCGGTCACGCGACTGTGCGTGTGCGCGCGCCACGCATGTACGTACGCACCCCCTTTCTCCTCTACCCCTTCCACAAGCACATCAAAACTCCCCCCACCCCACCACCCTCTTCCCCTTCTCTAACAGACGCACTTCTGATGTCCATTCACGGCTCTCGTTGGCCATGGCTGCCCGAGTGGGAGGGACAAAATTCCGATGAACTTTCGTCAATTACCTGTGCGGACTACGAAATACAGACTAAAGAAAGAACGCCGAAACGAAAGGACATACTAACTTCGACCAGTATAGCCTTGAAAGACTGACTTAACAAAGAAGATAAAAATCATGGATAGGTTGTTCGCGGTTAATTGAACACTTTTGGATTCAACGTTCCTAGAAATGTCACTGCCCCTATTTTAACGGACACACTTGAGTGGTACGCGATGAGTAAAGTTGGTAAGGCGGAGAGAATGTAGTTCCATGTTTAAAAGTTGAATTCAAAATGGTAGGTGAACATTTGCGAATACTGACATATTTTCGTTTGCATTTTATTTTTAAATTCATATAAGTGTAAGATTTAACACATTTTCGATATGTTTAATTTTTAAATAATTTCATTGTGAAGAGTGGGCTGGTGTTGAAGTTGACCTCCTGTGCGAAAACGTGTGTACGAAAGAAAAGAGGCTGTGTGTGTACTCGTTATGGGAAACGAGAGCTCTAGCCACTGCATCGCTGCAGTCCTTCTGTTATGCGACATCGTGGAAGAGGTCATCGTTGCGAAATGAGCCTGGGGTGCTCTTTTCGGTAGGGAGTCTGAACTGATGTGTCCAAATCTGCATAATTTCGCATATTGCAGTAGGCCAGCTGACCTGAGTAATCACTCCTGCAGTCTGAGACCTTTTTTAATTTGGCATGGGTAATAAACGTCATGTGCGTAAACATAAGTATTTAAAATATTTTTTTTTTGTGAATCTATTGCTTATGTACTTTTACAATACGAGATTTTGTATCTTCGTGGCATCAGGAGGGGCTGATAGAGCGCAAGTATGTAAGCAAGGATCAGAACTCTTTCTAGGCATGATGGAGGTGAACGAAGATTGTTGCAAAAGTGAACACCGATAATGGGTGATTTAGCACACGCTTCTGACCTTTCGAAAATTTATCGTTCGTATGTCAATGTGATACACTGGCATGCCTGGGCTGAAACATTGCCAACGTGCGTTTGTACTTCAGCAGGCTCATAATGATCTGGGGTCTATTTTAGAACATATATTTAGCTCTGATATTACGACGCGTTCTATGTAATTAGAAAAAAATGAGGTGACGGTATTTTAATTATTTATTAATTTTTTCAATAACCAGGTCCTTGGCGTGTAAACATAGAAGTTTCCTCTAAAGGATCAAGATTTATACAACTTAAAATACAAGGGTTTTTTTTTACCTTCGAATATAGCTTCGATTCGGTAATATAAATATGTAGCACTGTTCGTTATTGGGATTTTTTTTTCTAATTTTTGTAATGGGTTGTCTGTTTTCTCTTACCTTAATTTGGTTTCATGCGAGTGTGTGGGTGCATATATATATAAATAAAAATAAATATATATAAATAAATATATATATATATAACATCGGTGCAAAAATGTCTTAGGTTTTCCCATTGCAACATGGGTTAATTATTTTAATCATGAAAGGAGGTTTACACTCGTATTTGCAGATGTGACCGGGTAAAATATTCTGTTAGATTTTCCCCCTTCAAACGGTTTAACATTAATTGACCACTGTGTAAGTGGTCGTGGAAATATTTCTAAATATCTGCATCAGCGAATGAAAGAACTCGTTCGTTGGGTTATAATGAGAATAATAATGACCTGCTTAGGTATATATTCCTAGCGGTGTTAGACTGGCAAACAACGAATTTGCTGCAAAATGGTTGGTTTTAAATACCTGGAAAATGCAAAAATATTATCTCGGTATGCCTGAAAAATGCATGGAATTGCTGATACCAAATAAACCTCTGTACTCAATAGAGCGATTAAAAAAAAATTAATACGTACCTATGCCTGCATTACGTGTTGCAATTTTTTTAATGTTTCTTCGTCTTCGACACGAGGATGGCTTGTGATTCTGAAAGCCCGATGTTGTGGATTCGATGCGAGAGAAAAAGGTGCAACCCTTCTTCTTCTTCTTATAATAACCATGAGTAAATATTTTTTATTTTGTCTGCCTACTCGATTCTCGTAAAATAGTAGTGTGAACTTACATTTTATAGGTAGTGTGCAAGCTATAATAATAATAGTAAAGATTACATCCTTTTGAGACGCAGCGAGTTGCTAGGGAAAACGAGAACAAGTAAGGACTCAACCAAGAGACCATCCCGTCATTCACCTGGAGTGATTTAAACAAAAATTAATTCGACCGAACTAGTCGAGTATCGAACCTGGGTCCCCCTGGATATGGGTTTCCCCTGGTTTTGACTCGTGCGTGCGGATATAATCTGTGTTTGCTATTCTATGAATTAAAGTTGGCGTGTGTTAGAAACAAAGCATGCTGCTTGAGCGACATTCCCCCTCCCCCCTACAAAACACGTGAGGTTCGTAGAGCTATCCAGTGGTTAGTGCGCTAGGGCAAAGTCCAATTCAACACCTGTTGCAGCGCGGTTGGGTGTGTGCGGGAGCTCAGATTACGACTGCACGCGTCTCTTGTTTACTTCTGTAATGAGACTCGTGACCACTTCTTTAAGTATGGTTTTTGTCTTGATAGTTTTTTAATGCGTCTACCAGTCTCGCCTGAAATTGGGATATTTCGGACTCTGTGTGTGCGCGCGCGTGTGTGTGTGTTTGACATATGAGCAAGTGGAGAATGTACCATTTTTTTTCTTAGTTTCACTGCATCACAAAGTATCTTTGGTTTCACCGCAATTTAAAAAAATTACATTTCATTGTTATAAAAGAAAAAAAAAAACAAAGTTAGAGTTCGAGGTAGAATTTATTTACAAAAAAATTTGCACATAGAATTAATTTTCTCCATTCGAAAAAGATTAATATAAATTTAAATTTCATGTCCTCTGTAATGCACTGGCTGTAATATTCTCTAATTTTTTTCGCACTTGTGAAGTCTTTCCTTATGTATCTCGACGAGGTTGGAGGGTGCAGAATGAAAGCTGTATGCGCGTCTCGTTGCTGGAATTCGTATTGTGGTATAAATCTGCATGGTGGACCAGCATCTCGGGAATAAAACTATGTTTCAGTTAGCGTAATTCATAAAGAGTGAATAAAATTGACACCTATTGGATTAGAGGCCGCACATATACTACAATTTACTACAATTACGCAGGTGATTGCATGCCTCAGCAAGTTATTGCACCTAGCAAATGCCATGCTACATTTTACACACTTATATGTCACTCGATTTGCATTATTCGCACATTGATATTTCTCGTGTATTCGAGCACATTTGGTGAATTCAAACTAAGTTCTAGTACCCTTTTTTTATGAGGTTATATTCCTCCAGACACAAATTCGAGCAGATTTTTAATTTCGCGGGGAAATATATGCGTATTACGAGCACGCTTGATAAGATACCGTGACCTGGTGTAATTAAATAGCTGAACTTATTAGTCAGAATACTAAAAGACGAGGGGCGAGAGAGCGATCTGTGACCTATGGCATCAGACGAGAATCTGTGCCGAAGGTCAACATTTTTCCCATTATATACCTTCCCCACACTAGCATGCTCTGGCGCACAATACTGAAAATAATAGCGGTAGTGGTAAGGGATTAAACTTGGGTGAATAATTGGCCGGAGTAAAGTGGTTGTGTGAGGGTTAACATAATAAATACTCAATTTCGATGGTAATTTAATTAGCATTAAAATGAAAAGTGATTTTTGATCGGTATTATTAAAGTTTTTAATACAAAAATTTATCGATAAAAAAAATTATGTAGGTATAACGTTGATTAAATTTTTTTTAATAGGATGAAAAATTACAGTTTTTTTGGTCTATGGAACAAATGAGAGTGCTGACAGCTCACTTTGAGGCTGAATTGTCAGAATGAGCGAGTACCGACAGCTCGCTTGGCAGTGAAATAGAGAAATTGATACTATCTATGTGTTGAAAATAGAATCAAATATGGAGGGCACCGACAGCACAACTTATATTTAAAAAGCATAAACAAATATGGTTGCTGCATGGTGGTTAAACAGGCAGGTCGTCTGATAACGAAATTGTTAATTAATACACTAGCGCCACCTAGGTGTTGAAAATATGAACAAATGACAAAAGAAAAAACAAAAACGGCAAATGAGTATAGATGAGAGATGGTGGGGATGGAGACCTGCCGTCTAATTGGTCGAACGAAATCGAGTAATTGGTGGTGGGAGTGGGGCTATTAGCTAATGAACAACATTGGTGGAGCAATTAAATGTATTGGAAGGGGGTAGTGGGGGTGTGGCAATTAACTAATGATAAACATTGGCGTAGCAATTAAATATATTGGAAGGGGGTGGTCGTGGTGGGGCAATTAGCCAATGAGAATCATTGGCGGAGGAATTATATATATTGAAAGGGGGAGTGGTGGGGNGGGACCTCCAGAAATGTATAAACAAATGACAAACGAAAAAATCCAAGATTATATCCTCCAACAATTAATAAATAAATGGCAAACGAAAAACCAAGATGGCGTCCTTCAGCAATATTTAAAGGAATGACAAACAAAAAAAATCAAGATGGCCACACACGATAGAATGAGTATAGATGAGGGGTGGTGGGGGTTAGATAAAACTCTGGAAATATAAGTTTGTAAAAATTAATCTTTTAACAATAAATTAATAAATAACCAATTTTTAATTATTAGTTTTTAATTATACATTTTTAAAAATAATTTTTAAATAATAAATCTTTAACTAAAATTTAATGATTTAAAAATAATTTATAATATTTTTTGGGTTTTCAAGGTCAAATGTTATCGGGGTTAAATTCAAAGGTCACCGGGATCAAGGTCAAAGGCCAATGTCAAGGCCACTTGAAACCAAGATGGCCTTCGGCCGGCCGGAATGATAGAGTACGAACAACTCCGATGGTCCGGTCCCAGGCCCCGATGTACCAAAGTCCCCATAATCCCTATACTCAAACCATTTTTCTCAGTGCAGTATGACGCATTGCAAAGTTGTAAAGGAATGACAGGAGCGGTATTTTCTACAGACAGCATGTATTTTCATCCCATACTTTCTCATGGGCCGTGAGCAACCGAGTAGCTCAGAAATTCCCGGTGATGCAAAACATTTTCTGAGGAGTGTTCGTTAACTGCCACATGAACCGTACTTTTCTAGTTACAGTGGCGAAGAACGCTTCGTGTAACTTCGGCAATGTTCGATCCATAAACCCGAAACTAATGGATATACGGATAGGTTCCGTATTTTGTATGTGCGGAGCTCAGTTACGTTTTATGCTAATAAGGAGAGCGTTTCCGCGTATTACCTGTATGTTGACGAAAAAATGTTTGTGCATGCATGGAAATTTTCAACAAGATACACGTCATGGCCGATTCCATCCGCGCTTCTGATAGTCGAATAAACGGCTTACTTCTTCAACTGACCGCGCTGCCGACGATACGTTAAAAAATCCACTTCGGTACAGATTTACAGACGTTGAGCTAAAGCACAGAATACGCATGTGTACAGAAATTAAAGGTGGTGGTTACTAGGCGTATCCATTCTCTTATTGGCCGTGCAAGGCTCTGAAAGTGAGCTTTTCGTCTCATTGGCTGTTACGTTCCATGACCTATTCCATATTCTTTGTGTTGCCGCTTGGAAAGTAAACTACCAGGCGCTGATTGGCAAACGGCGTTCCGCCATGTTGCTGGCCAGTGACGCCATTTTGCTGGAGTTTGCGGTTGAAGTGCTTGTTTCACTAATGTATTAGTAAGTATTCTAAGCTAGAAGTGAGTAACTGGTATCCATAAATACATCAACACAATTTCATTAATATTAACAGAAACTGTTTTCTGTACGTAGAGCCAAACAAATCTTCAGTTGCACCAACCAAATATTTGTTTGGCGCCAAAAAATAAGAACAAAATAATTTGTTTTCAACAACAAAATATTTCATCACACAATGCATTTGGTTGTGCCAAAAAAAAAGCTTTGTTTTATTCAACAAAACCTTTTTCTCGGTTAGTACATCCACAACAGCGATTATAAAAGTTATCAATATAAGATTCAAATGTTTATGTTCCAACTTTGCAGACTCAACATTTCTTCAATTGCAGCCTGATGTGTGGTTTTATAACTATACTAACTTCTATTACTGTTTAGGAATCTTCAGAGATATTTTTCTGCAGTTTGCAGGCACGACGTGATATCACGTCGCCATTATCGTCAATGGAGTCAGACAAATAAATTTTACGGAAAACTCTATACAACTATGTTAATTTCAGGCGACGTAAAATTACGCTGGCAGTACACAAAGTTTTAGGTCGCACAAGTAAAAAAAAAAAAAAAAAAAAAAAAAAATTCAAGTATTAACAGACGAAGCTGATTTACCAGATATAGTTACTGTATTACTGAGTGACCAGTTTGTGGCTAGTGAAGGAAATTGTGACCGAGTACATTAAGACGTCACGATTTTGTAGGGCAAAGACTCGAAAGTCGCAGTTTATGAGCTTTGAATAGATAATCAAATTCTAAGGATCCCTCTATCTATAGTTTTCTGTGATAAAACGTGCGGCATAAAATCCAAGTTTTCGTATAAAGATAAAATAAGCATGTAGATATACATATATTTTTAAGACCCAAAAAATTTACGAAAATTGTTTAACTGCTTGCAAGGAAAAGAAAATCATATTTCCAGCAAGTTAGTTTATAGACAAAACATTCTAGATTTAGCTCCAGGTTTTCTACAGAACGTTTTTTGGCATAAATTAATTTATGACTGTCTCTCTTCGTTTATATTAATGCTATGGGCGTAGACAAGATGTCAAATTATGTTTACGAGGTACATGGTTTGAGGTGACAAGCAAGAAAAATTTTCGGGTATATAATTGAGAACTTATGTGTTATAAAGAGCATAGATTTCATGAAATCGGTGCTTTATTTAATATTTCTATGTAAAAGAATACGTAAAATATTTTTTTCAACTGTGTAAAATATTCTTTAATTTGCAGATCAGTCACGTTTATCTACAAATCAGAAACATATATTTGCAGCAAGAATGTTGCATGTTTGCTTGGCTTACCTTACTGAAACGTAACTTGGCCTTCTTTCCCTGCATTTTACTTAATATTTTCTTCACCATTAAGGGCTGTACAGAATAGTTACTACCAGCAGACACATTGAAACTGTCTGTGTATCAAATTCAGCTAAGGAATTAGCTTTAAAAACACCAAAGTCGAAATTAAATATCCAAAACAAGGACACACATACGTGGCGGAGTTGGGAAAATTGCAAGACAGCCATTTGCTAAGTTAATACAAATCGCTCTGAGGAAAAAAATACATAAGTCGTGTACCGAATTTAAAATTTTTCACAAGTCTGCTCGCACCACTACAAAAGCCTTCAAGAATCCTCGATACAATACTAAAAAAAAAAAAATAAAAAAAAAATAAAAAATCATATAATTCAACATATGAGATTTGAAGTTAAATGTTAGTAATCATGATCTTATATTAAACATTCAATTATACCTAATAAGTGCCTATGATCACTACAATATAAAATCGCAGCAATTAAAACTTCAAAAAAAGGGAATTCAATATTTTAACCATTATAACTTTGCAGACAAAAAGAAGATTTAACAAAATTTTCTGTATGCAGACACTTTGAAGAATGAAAACATAGATATGAGCAACACAATAAAATAATACAATATAAATTAAAAATCAGGGAATGGTAATAAAGAAACAATTACACAATGGCAAGCCGTTTTACTTTCTGTATATTTAGGTACTGCATACGAGTTATGAATTAGCAACATTGTAAAATGTTTACTTTTTTTAATAATTTTACATTTTCACTCGACCGACGCATGAATAATGTGATCAGGCCCATGTCAATGTTAATTTTACATACAGCGGAAGAATACGGAATGTGCATACAAGTAGATCTTTAGCAGGGCTTTCAAAAGTGATCACTTTACCGTGAACAGCCTTAATCCAGTAGGTTAAGGAGCACTATCTTTACAAGAACTGATGTGCTTTTATCCAAAATAAGGTTTATGAGATCACTTTCCTGTCTTTGTGTATGTGTATTTTTGTGTGTACGTGTCCCCTTGAAAACTTTAGAATCCGCCAACAGAATTTGACCAAAACCAGTGCACTTATTATACATAGTAAGGAAATGAAACGTTTAAAGTTTTTGACCACGCTAGCCGTATACTTTCAAAATGGCGGCTATTTAAAAATTTGTGGTGGTATGTTATGTCTCGACAACCATTCAAACCGATTTAAAACAAATTTTGTATGTTGGTGGGGCCTCAGTGGCTGAGCGATTAACCTGCTCGCCTCCCAGCAAGGCGAACAGGGTTCATTCCCTGGCCGGGTCACCTGATTTTCGCAAGTGGGAATCGTGCCGGACGATGCCGTAGGTCGGCTGGATTTCTCGGGGATCTCCCATTTCCCCCACCCTTTCATTCCGCCGCTGCTCCATACTTACCTCGATCACCCTCATCGGCTCTCAAGACCTCGCTGTTAAGAGCTGAATACATTTTTTCACTCACTCACTCTTTGTATGTTGTCAGTGCATCATGTAAGAATTGAGTTTGTAGATGGGTAATGTTAGTCCGTCATTTTTGAAGATAGCACCACATGACAAAATTAAGCGTTTACGTTAGCTATATCTCGAAAACTACTTAACCAATTCTTGCCAAATTTGGTAAGTATGTATTACTAAGATATGCTACGTAAAGGTATGCGATTTAAAGTTATTAGGCACTTATTTTCAAAATGTCGGCATACAAATGTCTTAGGTTTATTTGGTCTATATGTGCCATACTGTTATAATATTTCCACCAAATTTTTAATGCTGAAAGTATGTATTACAAGCATCATATATGACAACACATAGCCACTTTCGCCCACCAATTTGTAAGCTAATGAAACACGTACCAAGAAAGTTTATGTCATATCCCGGGAAACAATTTACTGATCCCTTCCAAATTTGGCAAAGAAGTAGTACTGCGGCAGGCAATGCAAAGTGGTAGGTTTTAAGTAGGTCACACTTATTTATATATGACGGCTTTATAGCCATTTTAGCTTAGTATGCTATATTGTCAAAACCATGTAATAAATTAAAACTTAACTTTGTATGCTGACATTATATATTACAGCTGTCAAATGTGTCTACACCGAGCCAGTTTTGTCCGCCTTTTAGTAAGATAGAGCCACACGAATAAATAATATTTATATGTTATATCTCGGTAACAGTTTACCGATTCCCACCAAATTTGAAAAATAAGTAGTACTGCGGCAGGTGAGGCCAACTAGTATTTTTAAGTCATACGCTTATTTTAAAGATGGCGGCCATATAGCCATTTTAGTTTAGTATGTTATATCGCCGAAACAATGTAACCGATTCAAAATAAATTTTGTATGCTGGCAGTATATAAAACAACCATCAAATTCGTCCACACAAAGTATCTTTTGTAAGCCAATTTTAAATATAGCATCACATAAAATATTACGTATTTTGTCATATTAGGGAAATAATCAGCATATTGTCTCAAATTTTACACGCAAGTAGTGCTACAGCAGGATCTGTAAACTCTAGCTAGACTGTTCACGGTTACTTCCGAATTTCCTGAAGACATGCTGAAGTTCCACTTTCAAGCTATTCCTCTGCCTCATGAAAACAAAGGTTAATCTAATCTAGAAAATTACACCAAAGGGACAGCGAACAGTATTCGTACGTACTCAGTGTAACATTATTTTACACATATTCTATTTATTACCAGGCATTACCAACTCACCTATTTTATCCCTGTTTTATTAATGT
Organism: Clitarchus hookeri; assembly: GCA_002778355.1. Taxonomy (NCBI): domain Eukaryota; kingdom Metazoa; phylum Arthropoda; class Insecta; order Phasmatodea; family Phasmatidae; genus Clitarchus; species Clitarchus hookeri. Next base: position 1,996,050 of record NQII01000001.1, read on the forward strand.
TAATTATAAATTATGTATTTTAATAGATAGAATATGAGTAATAGTACATGTTTACTAAAAATGAGGTTAATTTTTGTTAATGCAAGTATACAACGTTTGTAATACTTGACAGGAAACAATTAGTCATACATAACGTAATTTTGAAATGGCTTGATTAAAAAAAAATGTGGAGATACGGCGAACAGACTTTGACATGTTTTAGGTGCGGCAGGCTTTTTTTAATGGTGTTAATATCGATAATTATGTTAGCACGTTATATTTATTAAACAATTTCAATACAATTTAACCAAATATTGTTAAACAACAGTATTTATTAGAAGCATCAATTAGGCATACAGAGATTCTCTTTTGCCTGCCTTTTTTCAAAATATTGCCAGTGGGACAATTGAAAATTTTTCCATATTTCGGGAACGGCATTTCCATTAAATTTTGCATACCATTTTTGTTACAGAAGCCCATGTAAGCTTACAGAATTTAAGTGGGTCCAGACATGGATTTTCAAAATAAAGGCCATATAAATATCTAAATAGGTTTGTCATATCTTATAAACAAATTAACACAATTCAACCTAAATTTTTATGCTGATACTATATATATATTAGAAACATTGTACGCAGAACCTGTTTTAGGCAATTTTGTAATAGTAGAAAATAAGAAAATGTAGTTTTTATGTAACATCTCAGGGACCAATCAACTAATGTTCACACAATTCTTCGTGCAAGTATAGTGCTATGGCAGGCCGTGTAAACTTACGCATTTTAAGTGGCTCAGACACTTATTTTCAAAATGACGGCCCTGTAAATATTTCAGGTTAGGAAACCTTTTCATTCAAAACATTTGCTCCTAATCAGACCTCCGTAAAGCAGTTAATTGCCCGGTAAATTGCTCGGTTAAGGCACGCGTGTATTTTAATTTTCTCACTATTGTTGCATATGTTAATGGTTCTATCTTTAATGCTATTGCTGTCAACGGGACGTCAAGGCCTACCTACAATCTATGCTTTTAAGAACTTAATTAAAAATTATTTGCAGCCATGAAGAGCAAAGTAGGCTCTTTAGTTATATCAGTAACATCTTGTTTCGAAGCATCGCTTCACGCATGATGCACCGAACTATTACACCTAACAATATCGATTGGATCAAAGCTTCGAATGTTGTCAGTATACCGGAAATGCCGGAATTCCCCGCGACTTACGTGCTATTGCATTGTGAAAAATGCTTTACCAGGAAATGCTTTTGTAGCAGATAAACCTAATTCAAGCCAACCTTCAACAACTATAACATATTTTACATAATCTACAAAATCCATGAGTACGGTGTAGCATAATTCGCAACTTCAGTATTTTGGGTAGAATTTTTGACTTGTATGAGGCCACCGCACTCTCCAAATATAATGGTATCTTTGCAATTTTGTAATTTCCAGGAAACTTATAAAATTTAACAAAAAATTAGCTTTGGATATGTGTTTGAGAGCGCGTCGCTATAAAATACCCTGTCGAGTGCTTAAGACGTTACATTTCAAGCAAGGCTCTGAACGTACAGTCAGTATGGAAATAGGTGCTTTCTTCTGAGTTATATAACTAAGAAAGACATCGAGCCTCTGCACAACGTGATCCAGATTTGCACTTCGATTTCCAATGCATTTCATGTCAAGAAGAATAAAGAGGTTCGGTTTCTTGCCTAATTTGTTGTTCAGCATAAACCATTTCGGAGACATATAAAGGAACCCCCCCCCCCTTATAAATTTTTACAGACACGACTTTTTGTGAAATATCGCAATTGTGATAATTTAATTTCTTAGTTGAGTGCCACAACGGCTGGATAAAGTCATGCAATATGCACACAAAAAAAAAATTGAAATCGCGTGTGTGGGAACTATCTAGTGTTGATAAGTTCCATTTACAATAGAGTATCGAGAGCATGTTCAGAAATTCATATTACAGCAATAAGATGACAAGCACTGTAAAGTAATAATTGACAAAGGTTACAGACATGACTTTTGCTGTGATATTTTTATTAAACGTCTCTGTGATTCCGTCAGAAGCGGGTAATTTGGGGGGG
>NQII01000001.1:1998120-2041789 GCA_002778355.1 Clitarchus hookeri
CCACCACTCCCCCAACCCCCCCGAAGACTACTGTATCTAAAATTTTAAGGTAACATGAAAGTTAGCCTCATAGCAATTTTTTCTCTTATTTAATTCGCTGACATGTAGTTGTTGGCTGGAAAGCTGATTTGCACAATAAAATTCCCCTACTTATATCCTAAATATCACCTACATACAAAATCAATTTAAAATTTGAACGCAGAATCTCTTGCACTAGAACTGTAACGAACTCGTCCACGAAAGTTGGCAGTTGGCAAATGTAACAGAAGTAAAAGAGCAACGTACTCACCTATTTCTATTGCATTATAAGTTATTTAGTTATCACAGTCCCGCTACTCATCACTTATCTAGCTCTAACACTAAAAACACACTAACAAACGTGTGTCTACATACAAAAAAATAGACGTTGTCTATCTGGAAAAGCACACTTAGCTTGTGAAAGGACACTGGCTTCCATTTTAGTTAAATATTTCATATATGCATACGTGTATATGCACGCGTGGACGTGTGTATAAAATAAACACAGACATACATAAACGAAGTTTCATACATGGCGAAAGGTCCCCCATTCCTTCTGCAAACGGCTGTACCCACACCTAGTTGATATAACGTGGCAACGTTCCAGTGGACGGGCAAATAGGAACATCACGATTTTTTGAACAAGTTCGGAGTTTGTCGTCTACGAACTGTTGGAAGAAGATTGCCCAACTGTTAACTTTCCTTAAGAGGGAGGAAAGACCCTCCCGTCCTGCGCCTGTATTACACGAACAAAGGTGTTAGCATTTTTGTGAATTTTATTTGTCAACAATTTGTAAAGTTTTACAGGATAATTATGAAGACAGTGACTGTAACGCAAAAATAAATATGCATACCAAAGAGTGATTTTTTTTGTTCCAGTTGAGGTTTAGCTGTACCTGGCTTTGGTAATAGAATGTAGTTAACTTATAACCAGGAGAGTAGCTGAAATTTAATTGCAACGAATACTGTAACGGTCTGCGTTTGATTTGTTAAATGTATGGTGATATTCAGGAGTAATATCTTTTAATATCTTTATTTCGCCGCGTAAGTGGTGTGCTATGCAATCTGCGCTCCGTAATGTAAGTTGAGAGGCATTTCTCTCATATTCACTCTTCTGAACTAGACGACCCGTGTAGTGGAAAACTTAAATATTATCACAATAGCGACACTGTCGACGGCTTGACGATAACAATATTGCTTTCCCACGGCAACAGCTTATATTGCAAATATCACCGTGTTACTAAATTTAAGCTCTGCTCAGCTTTTGTAAAACATCAGTTTTATTACTATTAATATTTCCTAGTCCCTAGTCAACCAATAGGAACACAACAATAAACAAAGTTCATCATCGTACAGGTAGAAAGATCTCTTGCAATTCGATTTTTACCCCTGTAAATCTATATAATAACAAAATAACAGAACTTATGACAACTGTATAAATGCGTAGAATACACAGAATTGGTGATTTTATTTAGTTAAGAGTAAAGATTAAATCAGGTCTGTATCTTACCGCCGCCTAATAAATTGGCACGTGGCACTCCTGATGACTGCCAGCAGGTTAATGAGAGATATAATTATGTGACAGCAAATACAATTTTGTCACTTTCTGCGTAACACTGAATGCGTTTGCATGCATTCTAAATTTTAATCAGTTGAAAAGCACAGATTTGCAGTGAAAATGGCTCCACTTAGAATCGGTGGATAACCACTGGTTGTTTCAGTGAAACAGTTTCACTGATTGAATAAATGACAGCCAACTGCGTGAATTAAATAAAATATTTTTCTTTTATTGGTCCCAGGCAAATCGTTACGAGAAATAAACATATTTCCGATAGCCACGGTATATATTGGGCAATTTAACGTATTTTTAAAATAGTAAGAAAGTTCGCGGTGACCACGATTTGAACCCACCGCATCCCACTTCCAGATCGTCACCTTCCAATCAAGCTATCAAACGAACGTTGACTACAAAGGGGAACATATATGTATTATTACTTAATCGTTTTAAGTTTAATTGCTAACATTAGGATTGTTGAACTAAATAGTACGTATGTATGCAGTCACTTCATTACATTTATGCTGTTCAAATCTTCAAACCGCGCGCTATGATGATTACGTGGAAACGAAATGAAAGACGTAAAAACGGAATGACTGACTCAACATTCATGCTGTCTCGTAAAATAGAATTACAAAATGCATGTTATGGGTTTCATTAGTTTAATTCTTTTTTCATTTCATTTGATACACGTTGTTTAACTGATCCATTAGTGAAAATGACAAACCACTGAATAACAGCGAATTAAATGGTTGATGAATAAGAGGAAAATACTACTAAATCAATAAGTGAGGGAAAACTGGCATTTTTTCATAAATTCATCAGTTGAGTTTACTGAAGTGACTGCTGAATACGTTAGGTGCTGTTAACAGATTTAAACCGTGAAATTATCCCTGATTCAGATTTAGAGTGTGCAACTAATTTTTCTGCAGTTTTTTTTGTAACAACACGAGTACTGAAAACCGATATACCACTGAGATTCGTAACTAAGTATAATATCAGCAGAAACATATTCCGGACAATACCGTTTTTATCCTACTACTCGGTCAAATGATTGGCGAAGTTATGGAGGGGTGGTACCCGAGCGCTAGCATGGCTATTGAGAGGGGACGATGAACTCCAAGTAGGGGGAATCACTGACCGTTAGCCGTCTACGTGAGCGCGTGTACATCTTCCTACGTGAATTTAAGGAAGAAGAAGAAGAGTGGCTTCCAACTGAGGAACACAGCACCTGACTGTACAACACTAGGAGTTAATTAACGAGTAGTATACACACTAGTGTCTGTTCACGGTTTCTTCACACTTTTTGGAACAAACCTTTCGAAAATCACACACAATGTATAACGTGTTTGGTTGTTTCTTGAATGTGTCACGTACCACAAGCGTTTTATACTTCTGTTAACATAAAAGTATCATAATTTTTGTTTGAATCGAACTTTTACATATATTCTTCCCACAAATTGTATTACTTCATATATAGTTAATTTGAATTTAAACGGGGAGAAAGTAGGTATGTTGATAGTGCCTACTAAGAAATTGTTCTTATGCAAAATGTTATTAGACTGAGTGCGCACGAATGCGGTGCGTTGTCCCTTTGTTGTAATTTTCTAGACGTAGTTAAGCTTTGCTTGCATGAAGCGGAGAATATCCTGGAAGTAGAACTTAAGCAGGGCTTCAGAAAAGTTGGAAATAACTGAGAATGGACTATATCAAAATTGTGAGAAAAGAACGTGTAAAGTTGTATATGAAAGAAGAAAGTTTTTATTTTGTATTATTGGAAAACATTTTGCTAGAATTTACTTATCTAAATGCAAAAACAAGCTATTTATTAATAGTCTTTAATTAATAATATTTTAAGCGTATTTCCATTCTGGACACTTTAGAAAGTTTATTTTGCAAAAAAAATCATCAGGCAAGACCACTATAATAACAGTGTACGTATTTAATAAAATAATTAAAAAGTCTACAATAGATTTAATAGTTTATTTTATACACTACCACTTACATGATAAAATTAACAATCGAGGCTGAAATGGAACTAGTATTAAATACATTTGTAAACATTATTATTAATTTTATTTCATGCAATGAGAGAAATTATTATGATAGTCTTGCACGATAAAGTTATTTTGCAATGCGTGCTTTATGTAGCATCCAGAGTGGAAATACGCTTAAATTTTTTTAAAAACAGCGTCGTGTTGAATAATTTTTTAAAACATTTAAATAAGTAACTTCTTGCAAAATATTTTTTAACGTTACTAAATAAACGCTTTCTCCTTTCATACGCAACTTCAACATGTAATTTGTGGAAATTTTGGTAGTGTCTGTACTACTTTTTAATGAATTCTACATGTCCTACAATAATTTGCATTACTCCATTGGAACATTTTTCTGCCAGAAAAAACACCTGGGTGTCAGTTTGTATAGTTCATTCACAATTACTTCACACTTTTCTGAAGCACTGCTGAAGTCTACTTACAAGATATTCATCTGACTTGAGCAAACAAAGCTTAGCAAATTACACCATAGGGACAACGCACCGCACTCGTGCGCATTCAATGTAATAATATTTTACACTAAAACTATTTCTTACTAGGCGTTACCAACACACACGTTTTCTTACTGTTTTATTCATATTGATTATAAATTAAGTATTAGAATTTTAAAATGAAACATAAATAAAATTTCAATTGAACTAAACATAAGGTAACATTATGTTAACAGAAGTATAAACCTTTTTTGATATATGCCAGATTTAGGAAACAACCAAACACATCATATATGAGGTTATTTTTGAAAGGTTTGATTCCGAAAGTGCGAAGAAACCGCGAATAGACTATACAGGAGTTTATCGCCTTGATAACTTTATTCTGCTAATTCATTACTGACATAGGCAAATATATTTAATCACACAGCATTGAATTTAAAATGGTACAAATTTCGCATTCACACTTCACGTGCAGTCAATTTGTAATTGGGCTTTTGTTGTTTCACATCACGAAAATATTAATCTCGACGATATTTTTCAACAGAAGAATAATCTATGGCATGTTGATGGAATGTCGATGAAACTGAAACCGATGGTTGAGAGTATGTGAACTACTAGTGAACCATAAATGACTTACCAACTGTATTCGAGCAATGGCCATGCATAACCTATACATATTGCTGGCGAAAGCATGAGTAGCCACCTGTAGCCCATCTCATGGCTGTCAAGTGGTACATTGATGGACCATTGGTGGTGCAATCGTGGCTTATTGTGGGAGTTTTTATGACTCCCATTATTCTCAGGTAGCTACTTCAATGCAATATATATTTGTCTAATATAATAAATATAGGTCACATGATACAATGTGTAGATGTATGTTAATATCTAGTGAAAGTATTATCTACAGCAAAATACTGTAGATACAGTATCTGCTGTTACTTAGTGGCTGGCATCGACAGTATGTAGTTAAGAATGAGGTAAAAAAGGAAATAAAGTTACCTCGAGTATATTAACTTTGATGGGTTTATTAATAGCAAGTCGACTGCGTTTCAAAACAGATCAATGGTGTCTGGTGCATGCCAGTTTTTGGCCAACATTTTGTTGGCTTGGAATCTGACTCTAAACCCGAAAATAGGCCATATGTGTTTTGATACATAGGTTTTTTTTACTGTCGGAGGACTCGCACAATATAAGAAAGACTATTCTATCTCTTATCTATCACCAATTCTCAGAGAATAATGAAGGCATTTAATATCTAACAATGTAAGTAATAATGTAAGAAGGTGTTCAAAATCACTATTGATATCTTGCGTCAAAAATGTCGATCAACCTTCTGAAAAACCACTTATTACGAAAATCGGGAACATATCCTGCTTTAGTGCACAATTCCCATTAACATATTTTGCTGGCTTGTTACTGCTCTTAAACATATCTCTTAGAAACCTCATTGGCTTCCTTCTCCGTTTTGCTATTGTTATTGCTACAATCACTTTCACTCTAAGTTGGATTATCCAAGTCGAACAAATTTTCAGTCTCTAGCTTCTTCAGACAATTGGTTGTCCAGTACTCAGCGTTTGTTTTGCGAACATGCGAAATAGAATTATGCCACTCTTCTTTGCCGACACTCCTTGTAGCATATGCTGTGATTAGTCCGATGTTAGATGCAGCTTGAGTTACAAGTTTTTCAGCTATTCGAGATTTCACCATATTCCATATTCCATATTCTCAACAGCAGTGAGCTCACAGTGGTATGGCGGTAACCTTGTCGTCTCATGTCCATTTTGTTCCAAAACTACCCCAATGCGATGCCTGTCAGGTGGACGTTATTACTTAATTATCGGTAGGAGTCCACTTTTCATTATGTCTTCGTCATATGCGATGTTTTGTTCACTAACCACAAAAAAATGCCCTGTTGTGTCGTGCCTGTGGTCAGTGCCTTGTTTAATTGGAGAGAATAACTATGAACGACATCCTTTACAAACAAACAATTGTGTGGAAATATTTGGATCAATAAATCTTCAACCCATTTAGAAAAGGCGAGAAAGTTTATTTTGTCGTAATAATCAACACTCTAAATTTTTGTTTAAAAATGACATATGCTTTGGTAGGTAGGTAGTCGGGCTCAACGTATCTTCGTCAGCGAGGTCATTAGAGATGGAGAGAGTTGCCCAGTGAAGAAGGACTGAGGAAGAAATAGGAAGGAATTGGCGATGGCCTTTTTTAAGGACCCATACCAGCATTCGCCTGTAGTAATTTCGGGAAACCATGGAAAATCGAAATCAGGATGTTCGGACCAGGAATCGAACCCTGGTCCTCCCAAATGCGAGACCAGTAAGTTACCACCGACGTATGCTTCGAGAACGGTATATTTATCGCAACCTGCATCCATCATTGCCCAATGCTGTCATTCTCCAAAACACCTACAATTTCCGGACCATGGTGGCGCAGAGGCTAGAGCGCTCACCACCAACCAAGGCGAATTGGGTTCGACTCCTTATGGGGTCTCTCCTGGATTTTCGTAAGTGGGAATCGTGCTGAACGATGTTGCTAGTCACCGGGAAAGGTTAACACTGTGTCACGAATTTATGGTCACCGCTACACTGTCACCTGCAGCCAAATGCTTTCATCCTCTTGTGACGTTTTTCACACCAATGTATTTCACCTACGTACATGTCAGACAACACTGTTATGATCTATGTTATATGCTACGAGGGGACAGACACCCGAAGACATGTTGCACCTATCTGTTGGTGTTTTATATAATCGAATTTCTCGCAAACGGAGTGGTTTAGAGCGATAATGCAAGACGACGTTTTTCGTTAATTTTTATGTGCTCATTCATTATCTGGCATTGGAAAACTAATTAAGCTTCGACATCACAGACGTTTATGAGACAACAAAGTTGCAACGCTTATTTCTCTATGTCATTATATGGCAGCGACTGGTTTTGCAGTGATTGCATATATTCGTTCAACTACACAATTTCCTGTAAGTCATTGTACCATTTCAAATACTTTTTGTGATATTTACACTAAATATGCGTTTCAGCTCCACCCTCAAGGGCGCGTACCACACTTACGAAGCATCGTTGACCATTTGTCTAACGTTTCTGACTAATTTTTTTATTAGGTATATCCAAGCGGTTTTCGCCAGTATTTAGATTCATGCTGTTTGTATGTGTGTATATATATACACGATTTATCTAAATTCTACCGACATATTTCGGCTACAGGTTAATCAAGAAAAAAAGATGAAATCATATATACATCGTATGGTCTAAAGTGAATTCTAAGGGCGGTAAAATTTTGTGAAGCACTAGTTTATTACAGTGACACTGTTAAAGGTCTGCTCTGGAATTTTCTCCTCCCTTTGATAGCCGCAACAAAGTGTTATTGGGTGTCGTGCGTGTTGTCCACCTGCCAGACATTGCATTATTCTGAAAATAAAACCATAATTACTGGAAAACGATGAGCCTTTTGGTATACACGCAAAGTGATCTTTTTTGTTGACTGTGACGTGTGGATTAACGGCCCATTATTTAAATCCCAAATATGCTACCGCGTCATGGAGGTTAGTTCGGAATAAGGGTGGTGTGACTGTAATTACACTGGTGGAAAATTAAAAATGAACACAATTAAAGTGGTGATGTAGAAACACTATGTGCGATGGGGTGGGTCACTATGGCAAATTCATCACTTATGGGCTTAGGAGGCAAAGCATCTCGTATAAACACTATGTGAAAATTATGCATCTTCAATTTGCGCGCAAATAGTTTCAAATCCACATTCAAGTGTGGTCATTTCGTTAGAGATTTTATTAGCACCTCTTCGTGATGCATTGCTTTTGCACACTTCGGCCTCTTACTGGATAGCCTTAGGTGGAGGCGATGTCGATAGCTTCGATATTTGCATTGTGCCTTTGGGCCTCGGACAACTGCTTCCATTCGATCGATGCTGTGTTGCCAGCTCGGACGATACCACTTGTGGATCCGATTAGGCTCCTGCGGGTCCCGAGTGCATGCAAAAGCAATGTAAATTCTGGCAGTATATGTTTTCTTGGTCTTGCAAGTTTTTCTTCCTTTTATCATTACATTTCGTTTCACAAGCACCCTCTGCTTGCTATTTGCACACATTCCTATCTTCACCTTGCCCTTCATCACGTTGTTAAAGTTCCAGGCCGCAATTTTCTCTCACAGCCCAGCGATTTTCTTATGTAGTCGGCCCTTTGTACATGTATATTGTCTGGCTGGTGCTTTGCTTGTAGATCCTTGTTCAGGGAGTAAGGGATTTTGTGTTCCTTGCACGCCTCATCCAGTGCATTGATGCCTCTGTCACAGCGTACCAGCCTTTAAACTATCTTTGTTTCTGGCCTGCAGAACTTCTACCCGGGAATGTGCAGCTCGAACAGTAGACTGTTGGTTATCATGTCGACGAACCTGCTTCCAGCTCTGGTCTTATATTTTTGAGACATTGCGGTGACCTGACCTAAAAATGAATAAATTGGCCCCCTTTATACATTTTATTTTCTGTATCATGGAAATCGACAGGCAGGGTGTTCGTATTCCCGTACAAGTTAAAAAGGAAGATGCTGAGCTCTCACGTGAATTTAGTCACATTGAGCTGTTGCCCCATACTGTGAGGTGTATCATCGTAAGACAATCCAATTGTGGCTAGACATGCGTATTTATCGGTCTTTTGGAGGAACCCAATGGCCTTTGGTTCGAGAATGTGTACCTGTACTCTAATTCGCTCCAGCAACTGAAATACCAGTGGCTGGCATGTGTATTACAGGCCGTGGATGTCATTGGTCATATCCCATGCAACGATATCAAAGCAGTCGTGCCACCGAGTGAAGCATTGCCAAACTCAGTGTTTGTCTTCGATGATGTAGCATGCGAGAAGCAGAAGTCAATCCAGGAGTACTTTAGCATTGGATGGCATAGGAACTTGGACTGTGTGTACTTCGGCCAGACTTATTCACGCATACCATAAACTCATTCGCGAAAATGCGAATGTGTTGGTGCTGTTTTGCATGGACGATAAGAATTTGCTACATGTGTACGATGACCACATCAATATGGACATGATGTTATCGGATTTTAAGAGCCTATGTTCTTTGTGCTGGAAATACAAATATGTACTTTTGAGTTACATCATATTGAAATTTGGGCTGAGTAGTCTCAAGCTGCGTCTTGACAAAGAAGAAGATGGAGGTGGTCTTGTGCCAAGACACGATGGAACTTGCGATGCTGGTAGAAGAATAATTCGAAATGTTGGTGAACCCAAATTATCTGAAGATGCTGCTACTAAACATTTCGTCCTCGAGACTGGTAATGGCATAATCTCGTAACTATGTATTGTGTTATCCGAACATAACAAGCGGCACTGTTGACCATGGCAAGTGCATATAAAACTGTGCCCAATGAGTCACTGTTGTGGTTGGCGTGTTGCATGCTGACTTGTTGGTCAAGTGCAAGGGGATGATAGCGGAGAGAGCACGAGCCAGAAATCTGTCAAAGGAAGAAAAGGAACAGATAATGAACGGAGTTCTGGATGAATGGCAAGAACGATGGACAAACTCTGAAAAAGGTAGGCAGACCTACTAACTGCTGCCAGATATCAGAGAACGACTGAGCTGTAAGTGGATTAAATCAAACCACTATAGCATGCAGCTGTGTACCGGTCACTTTAACTTTAAGGCAAAGTTACCTAGCTTGTGGCTTGTGGAATCTCCGCTGTGCGAAGTGTGTGGAGTAGACGATACAGTCTGACGTGTCAAAACAAAATGTCTCAAGACCGAAGACATAAGGAAGTGTCTAGAATATATAACTGAAGGAAAGGACATTCACATGGGAATTGAAAATGTTATGACAAACAGAGTTTTGCACAACATTTGGAATGAATTTGCTACAAAAATTGGCAGAAGTTTGGAGGAATTTTATAAATGGAATGAGTGGATTTCTGATGACCCATAATGGGGCATTCAGGCAAAGGCTTTCTAAACAATAAAGTCGGAATATTCCAGATTAGCGAGGAGGACAGGTTTTTAAATGAGAAAACCGGTAGAATACAGTGTAATGGCATAAAGAAAGTGAATGGCCTGAAGAGACCAAGAGGAGAATGTGCCGTGCACTATCTTACTCATCCGAGTACAGTTGCAGTGCGGGAGGATGAAGGGTGTGCTGGCCTTCGGGCCTTAAAACCTGTCCGAACATAACACATTCCTTCGCACTTACTTATCTGAGCTTGGAGGAAATATTGATCTTGTGAAGATGGAGATCGTTCGTGATTTGATGGCCATGGACGAGCATGTAACAAGTTTTCAAGGCCAGACTACCGAAAGATTGAATCAGATATCAGCAAAAAATGATGAGAATCTCAAAGGGATGAGAGATTCAAGTCAGCATATATTCCCTACCTCGATTTCCCACCTCGCCAAGAAAACGGATATTCAGAAATAAAGCAGGGACATATTATATGCCTGTAGCGAAGGCCTGGAAAGAATCTAAAACCGTTTATGGGAGACTCATGACTAAACCTAAAAAAGAGAGAGCAACAGTAACCATTTTTATTCAGCGCGATGTCGGACATTACTAGCGACCTGCATTGTGCGATAGAGTTGGTTAACTCGAATTATATACTTGCCAGGAGAGCCAGACATTGGCATGTACTTATAAATGGATAAATCTTTAAGCCCATTACCTGCCATCTTGATGTACTCAGGGAGAGCGATGGAACACACACAGTTGTGAAGACCGAACTCGACTATACTGCTGAGCCTGTGAAGAATATGATGGCGTACAGACAGATCGGTACTATGGATCATATGTGGACTTGCCATACAAGAAAATGGTACCCGAAGAAATATCTCAAATCCAATGATCTGGCTCGTTGGGACCTACGATCGTACACATCTCATAATAATGATACGACGTACAGTGTATACAGGTACGACAATGGTTCCTCGGTGATGATGAAAAATAGTTTCTACCAGGTGGGATCATCCAAGTACGCGAATAAAATTTTTCGCAATGAGAGTTTACAGAATCTGATCTTCTGGAATACAAGACATTATTCATACTCATGCATGCTCTTTACCAAGATCACAATCCCGAGAACAGTGTTTATAAGGACGAAGATAATGAAAAAATGGACATTCTTGCAGACCTCTTCAGTGGCCTAGCACAGAAAAAAAGGGAAAGTCTGCAGAAGATAGATGGTGAAAAGAACAACGATGACAAATTTTGGGACGAGCTGAATGAACTCGTCGATAGGCTACAACTACTGGTCGCTTCGCAAAGGTTAGGAACTTATTCGCACAGCAACGAGATTATATCCATCTTCGAAGAACTGAAGGAGGTAGGCTACATATGATGAGTCGGCTGGGAATCGCCTAGGAACTTCATGCGGCCGCCAGACGCAACTACTGTCGTAGAAATGTCACGATTTCCGGGATGTACGACCTGTTTCAAGCTGACCTAATCGAGATGATACATTATGCTCGGGTCAACAAGGGCTACAAATACATGTCGACAGTCATTTATGCCTATAGCAAGTTCGCCTGGGCCAGGCCGGCCAAGTCAAATCAAGTCAAAGAATGCATGCGATGTCACAGAGGCCACGGAAATGTATTGCACGAAGGACACATCCCAACTTACCTACAAACCAACCAGGGAAAGGAATTGTACAATGTGAAGTTCATGGCCCTGATAAAGAAACATGATGCAAATCATTATTCCATGCAAAACAAAAGCCAATCTCGGCAACCTGGTGCTCATTTCCATATAGAAAGGCATCTTTGAGAAAGTGTTCACAGCATATTGGAGTCCAGAACTGTTTCGTGTGCGATGTATATGCAAATACGCTGTAAACACCTACTGTCTCGAAGATCTTAACAACGTACCCACCCGTGGCGGTTTCTATGCCGAGGAGATCCAGCCTACGAAGATTTCCTATGTGTTCACTCATGTAATGGTAAGTAATTTTTTTTAATGAGAAATATATGAATTATATATAGAATATTTTATTTATTTTTAAATAACCTCTGCTTTACATAAAATGCACCTTTTTAAATTAAAATATAATCAGTAAAATAGTAGAGATTATAAATAATCCATATTTGGATTGGTGTCTCGTCACCAAAAGTTTGGAAATTGACATGGGACTTCTCTGGTTGTAGATGCTAAAAACAAATAACTAGCACTCTCTATATTGTTTAATACTGGGAAAAAGTGTTAAAGGTGGAATTTAGTGGTCAATGGACAGATGCAATTGATTGGTATGGGTGGAGGGATAATTAGTTATGTAAGGCCAATGATTAATTTGGAGAGAGAGATGGCGGCGAGTGTGAGTTGGTTAGTAAAGCAGGGGGAAGGGGGTCATGGGAAGGGGGTCATGGGAAGGGGGTCTAATGTCATATTTTTCTCAATTTTTAAAATGTTTACAATTTTTTAGATTTTTTATGATTGTGAGGGTTGTCTATGAGGGCACCTCATGTAATTGATTGCACACGAAGCATGTTCGCCGGGACAGTAGGCACATTACGAAACGATATTCCTCAGGGCCAGCGTGTATTGTGTACAGCCAGTGTGCATTTTCATTCCATACTTTGTCCTTGGTCGTGAGCAGCCTAGTTACTCAGAAATTCTGGGGGCTTTTAAAATTTTTCTTGAGGTGTGTAATTTATTACTTACAAAAAAAGTATATATAAATCTTTATAGAATGTATATTTTCAAAGGCTGTTAGATTTGCCAACCGGTTTGAACATAAGTTGAAAATAATCAATAATAATTAGCTGCGAAAAATGAAATTTTATTTAAAATGGTTCCGCGGGAGCAACATTTTCAGTGTAGTTGCCACACAGAAAACAAGCAAGTCAGGAACGGGGAAAGGCCAAACTAAAAACCACTGGTTAATAATGGAATTAACGGGACGTATAAGAGAAACAGTGTATGTCCCCAACAGGAAGACAGTGTCTCACATGGCAAGAACGAAGTGACACGTGGAACAGCGATGCGTGGTTTGTACATTTCTTGTCCTTGCAGCATGTTTGCCACCCTTTCTGCGACACTAATGTCCAGCTCACACCTTTCCGGGAAAGCAGCTCTGTCGTGACGAAAATGAAAACGACACTCAGTCAGTACTGAAAACATTCTTCACTCTATGCCGACGATACTGACAACACGTAGAGTGGTACATACTGCTAGGATTAATGCAAAAAGAATGAATGTAGTACTCACTAAAATAAATACAATCACTCAGATATTCATATGTTGTTAACCAGATGAATACTATAACACAAAATATTACACAATAACAGGATATATACAAAAAAGAGTCTTCCTTCCTTTTTTTCATTAACTGCAGTTGAGGCAGACATTTTGTTCATATGGTGTAAATTATTCAGTTTTTGTTTTTAGAAAATGGCGTACTTACAAAATTGTGTGATTTTTTTTCAGCTGCTGGTATTGAAGCGATCGATAAGTCCAATAGTCTATGAGCCAACCGGGACTGTGGAGGTGTAGTGGTCAGACTACTCGCCTTCCACCTAGGCGAACCAGGTGTGATTCCCGGCGGAGTCGCTGCCGGATTTTCTCACATGGGAATTGTGCCGGACGATGCCGCTGGTCGACGGGTTTTCTCGGGGATTTCCTGTTTCTCCGCACTTGCATTCCGGCGCCACTCCATACTCACCTCACTTCATCCTCATTGGCTCTCGAGATCTCGATATTAAAGAGCCGCCCAAATCTCGTCACTCCACTTCATGAGCCAACCAACATTTTGGTATCACCTGGAGTGGTTATGTGTAGGACAATAATAATAAGGTAGCAATGTATAGGGAATATATTTGTGTACGGGAAAAGTGTTTTATTGGAAAATACATGATATTGAGATAAAATTAGAGGAAAAGAAGCATTTTTGGCGGCAAATGCTAACAGAGTATTTCTGGTTGAATTTCATATTGAGTTCATGAATGAACGCTCTTGGGCAGTTTATTTTGGACACCTTTCGGGCTAGCAAAATAGTACTGTGACCGCCCCTTCGAATAGAATATTTCCCAACCACGCATGACTGGGATGTAGCCAGACTTTATACTGAACGTCTGAATAACATTCGAGTACAGAATGGGGAAGAAACAAGATCTCAGTGCATTTGATCGTGACCAGATCATTGGGGCCAGACATTACAGCATCCAATCTCCAACGTCGTGCAGGCACTAGGATTTCCATGGGCCTCCGCATCAAGAGAAAGGAACGTGTGCTTATGGAGTCTGATCAAAAAACCTCTGCCAGGATAACTGCCGTGACGTAAAACGTATCAAAACAGGGGTCGCCATCGGCTAGGTTGGTAACAGCGAATAGACAGGCCAAAGTGCAGCATATCACTCGCCCATTCAATGCTTGACCACAATGACCTGTGAGCAGCCATACCTTCCAGTACCATCCCTCTATGGGGTACAGAAGCCTCCCCTCCATTTGAAAACTTCTGCTCGCCGCATGTCAAAAGGCTCGACGATTTATATGGGCGTGGGAAAACTGCCACTGGACCCTCGATGCGTGGAAATAAGTCTCTTCGACAGGTGAGTCGAGGTACATGTTGGTGAACACCGATAGCAGGGTACGAGTGCGTCGCCAAGGGCATTAAGTGTGGATCCCTCTCGTCAGCAGCAGGGCACAGATCAGGGTGGAAGTGGTATCCTCAAATGGAAATTATTTACGTGGGATGAAATAGTTCCCCTGGTATATGTGCAATCATCCCTCACCAACGAACGATAGAGGGACATGCTGCATGATCATATGTACCCATCTATGCGCCTACAGCACCCTGCAGGAGACATTTGCCTACAGCAAGACAATGCACTTGCCCAATGCTCCAAAATTGTCACCGAGTGGTTGGATGGACACTCCATGGACTCGCCCCGAGGTCATCCGACCTGAATCCTATCAAACACATCTGGGATAGTGTCGAGAGAAATTTGCGCTCCGTTGATTCTGCTCCTACCAATCTCCGTGCATTACGGGATGCTGTGTACTGGTCATGAATCAGTATGGTTCCCGACCGCTTTTGGTGAGTTATGGATCACCGCCGTCATCAGAGTGAAAGTATGTGCTATACGCCAATCGGAAGGTATCTGTGTCAATTGCTCGTGAGAGTAGCAATTTGTAATGGGTACAATTCTAATATATTTATTGAGAAATACATTTTTTATTAATACTTAAGCAACTGTTAACGTCAATGAAAAAAATTGAAGGCAAATATCATGGTCCTAAAAATTATTCAATGAAAGAATAACCACATTCCTTTCTAATCTTTGAAATTTAAGTTCTGGCATCAACTTTGTATTCTACCAAAAGAAAGTCAATATTTTGGAATTAATGTATAAAAAATTGTACCACCAGAACATAAGTTTCTTCTATCGCTTTTGGACGATATTTTATGTTGTGTGTAGTAACTTTCTATACAAAGACTTTCTTATAAATAATTTAAATGAGGAAATATTAATTTGAAATTGTGAAGAGTGACATCGAGATCTTGTGAACAGATGAGCGCGATGCGAAGTAAGTATAGAGCAGTGATGGAATGCAAGGGCGGGGGAAACGGGAGTTCCCCGAGAAAACCCGATGACCAGTGGTTTCGTCCGGCATGATTCCAACATGTGAAAATCCGGGGGTGTTCCCTCCGGAAATCGAATCCAAACCGGGTTGGTCTATTCGTCCTAAACCCAGCAGCAGTAGCAGTAATGCAACAGTTTTGAGAAGAGATCGCATAGTTTTCTTGATAGTAGGTAAGTATTTGAGAGAGACAAGAACTAGGGAACACCCAACTCAGTCTTATCTACTGAGAATAGATCATTCTTTGAGAAGAACTGCATTTTATAGAGAAGATACAAGATTGAGCTATTTTAGCACAAGACTTTGTCGCTGAAAACGAGCCATCTAGTGCAGACGTTGACCTTCGGACTCGCATTATAGAGAAACTGGGTTCGATTCTTAGTCCGGCTATCCTGATATCGGTTTTCCTTGATTTCCCGAAATCACTCCATTCTAATGCTGCAATGGCTCATTACTACATGCCATTGCTGATTCCTTTCCCGTTCCTGCTTCTCTAAACATCTTGCCTTTTCTCTAATGACGTCGTTGTTGATGAAGCGTTAAGTCCTACCTACGTACTTTGTTGCTCCAAAATGCCATTACCACAGCTCCTGTTACAGAAAATCAACCATGAATCCTGATGATAGTACCAAGAAAACTATGCGGAGATTTTTGAATTAGCGCAACTCACATATCATATTTTAGGATGGGTGAAAAATTTAGTAATAAAAGATAACCAACCAATCAACAAAAATCACGCATGAAGTTAAATCACTATTTAGATTTGTAGCGCGGTTCACATGGTTAAAAAACCAAGAAAAATAATTCTACAGTGTTTTGATCATTTGTGCCACTACTAACTTGTAATTGAAAACTATGAATAAAAAAAACTGGTTTGACTTGGAATTCATTTTTACATTTCAAATCATATTACAAGAATTCTGCTGCGAGTGTTATAAATGTTGAACAAAAATACCTGAAACAACAAACTTGGCCATCGGACCTATCCAAACTTGAAACTGAGCAAATACTGACTCTACTTATTCGATAACCTCGCTGTATGTTAGTAGGTGATAATTTAAAAGGGAGTGATAAAAAAAAATTTCTGATTACTTTTATTGTCTAATATTATATATATGGTAATACATGGAGGGAAATTAAACTCCCTCCCCCAAGTAAATTTGCCTTCCATTTGTAGTGAAATCTATAGGCATGAATCAGCTTAGACATGATTTATTCAATACACAACCAGAGGTGATTGATACTTCACTCAGTGCCCAAAAGCTTGCTCTGTTAGTAGTAGGTGTACATGCTGTCAAGAGAGATAAAACAGTAACAATAAAAATCAGCCAAATGACGTCGTTATAAGTACAATGGGTATGATCGTTATGGTCGCTAGGTGGACGGTATGATCTAAATGGTACGTATGATTGGTGGATGGTCAGCTTTATCGGTAAAGGGTCAGCAATTTCGATAGATGGTCGATATACGGTCAATATAAGTATGACAGTAGCGCCTATAGCGAGCACGGTGTTCGCCCCGGAGTCGTGACCCAAAAGCCAAGGTTGCCACATTTAACCGATATAAAATACTTCAAACTGGAATGACAAAGTAGAAACAACTGATCGGCCCGCATCTCAGATCCCCGATAGAAATCCGTATACCAGTACAGAGAGTATTATACTTATGTTAACTTAGTAGACGAGAAATTAAACATTGTTTCACTCTGCGAATGCATCCCTAATAAAACTCGATTTTTGGAGTCATATGCATTTAAAGTTTTCAGTTAAAAAAAAAAATGCATTTAGTAATCTATAGACGTAGAGTTTACAAAAAGTTTTACAATAAATGTTTGCGTATAATTACCATGCAAAATATAAAATAAATATTGTGAAATAGGTCGTTATTAAATTATTCTAACAAAACTCGGTTAAAAAATTTTTTGTTCGCACAAAAACAATACGCGTGAAGAATTTTTAAGTGTTTTATATGGCGTGCGTTTAATTTCAGATTTGAATATAAAAAAATTTGAAACCGACTTGTAAATACAGATATTCATTTATACCTGGCGTATGTCTTTAAGGCAGATATGGTCGCTGGCTTTCGGAAGCAAGCTATCGATGCTGAATATTATATTCGTCCTTATAACTAACATGCTACGTGAGTACCAGTTGGAGTGACGATGTATATAATTTGTAAGGAAAATGACGACAGGGCAAGAGCCTGTAAAGTTTAAAATTTTACAGGTGCTAAGGACAGGAGCCGAAATTTGTGTCCGACTTATATTTATATGATCATAATATATAACAAACCTTTTATATAATTTTATTTGATGTTTGCCAATTCGTATTAAATAAGCCAGCTTCGTCAACGGTAGATTAAAGAATAATAGTGTAGCATTACAAATACAAAATAGTAGTGTGGTTGACAATTATTGATAATATTCCACAAATATGTTAGGCATTGAGTATTTACTTTGCAATGTCCCCCTCCCTCCGAGTTCTTTTGCGTATGTCGTTTCAAAACGTTGATTTTTAGATTATGACATACAATCGAAAAGAGAATAAATTTTTACTTCTGAAAGAGGTTCAGTTTACTGAAATTCAGAACTAACACTGCCGCACTCGGATAATTATAACGTTTTTAATATTAAATGGCAAAGTTTCAGCTATTTTTTGCTCGACGAACCGCACATAAAAACCCAGGGTTGAGCTATACCTACTAAGCCTAACACGGGTGTTTAAAAAAAAAGTCTTATGTTCGTAATGATCGCAACACGTTATTTCTAGCGCAATTACAATAAAATTGTGATTTAAAATTAAAATTAATAAAACTATCTACTAGTGAATTGTTTCTAGGCCTACCTTCGAAAATTTAGAGATCCTGGTTTGGTCACAAAGATAAGTATATCTAAGCCTAATTCTGGAATGAGCCTGTTCTAAGCTTCCTCGTAGTCACTGTAAATTTAACCAACTAAATCTTTAGAGGTATTATTTCTCGCTACAAACGAACATGTCGATCCATTCTGTATAGAAGAGCCCCGCTACAAATTATATACATTTCTATTAATTACTTGTGATACAAGCTTTGTTGATTAACGCGTGTTGGTAGCCAGATTACATTTTAATAATAAAACTGTTTTATATAAATTATGAGAAAATTTCTGTAACATTTAAGTACTGACGTCCGTTAAGATTAACGGTCGAAGGCTACCTCACGGAATCATACAATATTTCTGGTATTTCGGTGAATTCCACTTAAGATTCGTTTTAAATTGCGTGGTCAAATCAATAAATCGAAATACGCAAATTGCATAAGTGTTAGAGGATATGTGTTTACCACAACATGATATATTGTTTTTATAAACGTGTCTGAGTTATCGAATCAAACTGGCCATATCTTTGTTAGATTAATTTCACTATTACATAAATATATGAGCTCAAATGTAAAAAGGCACATACATTTTCAGCAGGCTTGCTGACATACATGATAGACATGCCCTTGAAGGCAGTAAAATTTGTCTTCAAGTAAACTCAAAGAAAAATTTATAATGAAAATTTTTTTTTACTTCTCTCTAAAACAGCGTTCTGAATCATGTGCAACTGTCAACACTGAAATTTGTTTTGACGTCGCTTCATAACATTCTGTCAAATTTCACCATGCTAATTTGTTGGTGTTAAACCACAAATTATACTACAGTGAACAATAGACTCTTGCTTTTATTACAATAAATAATACTTACCTATTCTGTAGTCACTAAAAAAAGTTGATCGGTCATAACAAAATAATTTTATCCACACCACAAAAGTTTTGGCCATCTGAATTCCAACACTTTTCAGCGAAATTTCTCCTAACATATGTTTAGCTTAATTATCACTTATTACGCTGTTAAATAAATTACAGCTGTAATTTTGACCAACCTCATTATCGATGAATGATATCTGATTGACGAAAATACAAAATGTATTAGCAAAGATTTCGCGTGACACAACATAACCTATTAAATCTACTGAACTTGGTTCTATAAAAGTTTTAAACGTGAGTTTTTAATGAATTTTGGAAATTTAACGATGTGTGATTAGTTAGGCCTACTTATATTTGAATATATTTATATTTATATAAAGTTATTTATGTTGCATTTTTTCTTATAATTTATCCACGAGTTTTTCTTCCCTGCCAAGAGCTGGTAGTATATTTTATAACAATAATTCAATTTACCACTGTTAAATTGTTTTAAATTTTCCTATGTATTCTCTTAAAACTGGAAACTTAGTAGACCATTGACGTTAGATTCATTTAAATAAAAAAAAAACAGATTTCTGGCTGTCTTTTTGTAGGCTTATTGTTGTGGGTTATGTTTTGATCCTATCACTTTACTTTTCCTTAAAGTTATGTACTCCTTTTATTCTTCAATTAATTTTATTAGATTTCTCTCTGTGTGCAGGCCTAAGTGTGCATGTGTGTCTGTAGGTACGTATTTTTTAATAAAATCCCATCTCTTTGAGCAGATCTGGATGAAAGTAACAAATTTTACTGAACTATAGTTAACAACTGCTTATTTTGGTTACGCCGTAATACTAAATATAAACCTCTGCTTTGGACCTTAAATAATATAAGTTGCAGTAGGATAAGAAAACATGCACGTTAAAAGAAAAAATCAGAAATAAATCATTCATTTCAAACATTTATTGTGTTTGGAACGGTTTGTGGCGTTCCGAAGTAATATCCTCCCACTGAATTTATATTAACGAGAAACCTATTTGTTTGGAAGTTCTAAAAATTTTTTTTGAAAGGTTATTTTTTTTTTTCAAAATAGGGTAGAAATTTCATGCAACTTTTAAACAGCTCATAATGCTAAAGTATGTAATCCTTTTCCAGTTGCCGTTAGACAGCGCATCACCCTTGAAACTAGTTTATTTGCAAATCGATCTGCATCCAATTTATGCTTAAAAATGTTATTAATCGTGAAAATATTTGGCCTAATTTCGTAAACAAACATAAAATACACCTCGAATATATTTTTATTTCCAAAACTACATGTAACGTAGAAAGTAACATATACTGCAAAATAATTTTTTCTTGCGTTAGAAAGTGATATGATCACTGGACCATTTAAAATTTCCCAGAAATTAAGGATAATGATGTGCCTGCTATCATTGCCTTCAGTTCAGAACACACACAGTCCTAAACTGTCAATATCCCTAAAATTTCAGTTCACTTAAAATTGGCTGTAGCCTTTAAATCACTAGTCGTAGCCACAAGTCCTGAAGGAAAATCAGTAGTTGTAAAAGTCTGCAGATCTAAATTTAGTAGCCCGAAAGTCAGTATCATTAAACTAATTTTAATGTCACTGTCTTTACACCTTTTTATGTTAGGGATTTTTATTCGAATCCGTTTATGCAGACCAATCCCTGGTGATTATCCATCTGTGTTTCTCCGTGAAAGGGATGGTAAAATGTATAATACTTCTTGTAAATGTTATTCTACATGAACGAAACCTGCATTGTTTTATAGGCAACGTTATTTCGCTGTTGGAAGATATCTCGGCCAACACTTGGAAAATGCACCATTTTTTTCCAAACATAAAAAAACTTCTTTTAGGGTTGTTTTTCGGTTATTTTTGTAGTCAACAAAATATTACATATTGCAGTATTCACTAAAAAGTTTGTTACTGTCGAAAAATAACTGTTATTTAGTATTTGAAACCAATTTGTTTCCCACAAAAATTTTCGGCAGTGTGAAATTCCTTAATTTTATTTTTTGTTGTGTAGCTTAACTACTAACTCCGTTATCTTACAACTGTACAGAAGAACTGTAATTGATTATTCTTCTGCAGTCGAGCTCATAAGGGCGGCATTTAGTGTTCAATACTCGCTTGTGTTTGTCTGTATGTGTCTCGATAATGTGTTTAATAGGTTTTTCTGAACGTGGAACCAAATCAATTACCTATTATTACTGCGTACGTGAGGTACGAATCAAGAAACATGAAGAGAGAGAAAAATACTACGTAGAGTCATTTGAAAGTTTTAATAGTGTTCTTTTTGCTGCATATACACTGTAATAAATATACTACGAAAAGTTCACGTGTGCAGTGTTACATATGCGTAGATATTAAGGAAGTAGATTTTTCACATTTTCAATTCTTGTTTGGTTTTATCAGCGTGGTTTCCCAAATAAGATAATTTCACTTTTAATATGACAATTTGGCCGCCTTCGTTGTTCAGTCCACCAGGTTAATAAATATGGAGGGATAATATTCGACCCCCAGAACTGAAAAGTGGATAATTAGCTGAGATGAAAGAGGCCTAGGAATGTTTTCATTTTCTCATTTCGTTTCAATTTGTAGTTTATCATCTCATATGGGCTAAAAAGTCCATATGAGATGATAAACTACAAACGATTGAGCACTTTTGAAATCAACCTTTGAAAACTGTCACTGTCCCAAACTGCATATATTTTAACGGGCACGTCGATGTACACATGCCTAGTACGTTTGGTAACGACGGAGGGGAAGTATTTCCATGTCTTAACGTTGAATTAAAAGTGTTCGGTTAACATTTCTCGATGCTGAAATGTTTTCTTTTGCTTTCGGTTTTTTAATGCACGTAAGTGTAAAAATGAGCAAGTTTATAATATATTCACTTTCCTAACAGTTTCACAGAATCTCTTGGACGACGCACAAATAGTGATCCGGCCCGTAGTAATGTTAATTTCACGTATGGTGGGAAAAATTACAGAAGAGTATACGAATCAGATGTTAAGAAGGGATTTTAAAAGTGCTCAGTTTACCGCGGACAGACTATGCTGTTGATGGCGTGACTTGTCTAGCCAGCACACAACTACGACCCATTAGAACGGAGCACATCACTTATCAGCACGCTGCACCGCCGAAGAAGTCGTAAATGCGCTGGAGATAAGTCGAATAGTATAAATAGCTCAATTCGCAGATAGTTGTCGTGTTTCCAAAGCAAGGTTCACGTTTACAGGGCTTTTGACAGTTTTATGTGTGCGTTCAAACAAGCCCGTGAGAATGAACTATAGCTGGTCGCACTTGTGGCTTCTGTTTATCACTCGCCGCGTATACATACAGCTATACCACTCAAATACAATTTGTTAACGTCCTGTTGAAAATAGGTGGGAAGTGGACACCGTTTACGTCACTTAGTAAGCTGACATGAAATTTAGTACCACTCTCTTACCAAATCAGATGACTCCACTGCTAAACATTCAGTTACAACGAAAATATTTTTGTTTTAAATAACATGGACAAAATAATAATTTTTGTTATTATAATTTAGATTCTTCCTGCTACCATGCTTGTGCTAAAAACTTGTTTAATAACCTAAATGCAATATAAAATTTAACGCAAAAGCCAAAATGCCAAAATACACATTTAAAAAATTTTTATATGGGCTGGAATATTTCTTTTATAACAAAAATATTTCCAAAAATTTAAAATATTGCTTTAAAACTATATTACTGTACATTCACAATAACAGTAATTGTATCTTTACAGGAAAGTACTGGTGTTACACTAAAATAAGCTAAACTGCTAATAATAAAATTAGAGGCCCAGGCAAGTTTGTCTCTAATTAGGATTAATATTACTTCTGAAAATAGCATTGTTATAGCGTCGCTGTACCTGAAAATACAAGCCACGCAGTAAAGTTTTTGAAGATCTTAGAACAAATTATTTGGTAACTAGATGAAGCATAATTTTTATATTAAATATATGGTTATAACACATTTATATAAAAACCATACTTAATTATTTTGACATTTCTACGATCATAATAAACACATATAGAGAAAAGTGTGAAAATTTGTTCTTATTAACTTGAAGTGCTAAAAAATAATCTTGGCAAGATATTAAGATATAAGTATTTTTTACAATACAAAGTATGTTATTGAGGAGCTTATATATTCACAGCGATTTTAAAGGACACTGTTACCTAGGTAAGGTTTTGAAGAACAAATAATATTAAATTTTACTGCGCATCTTCAAATGTACAAATTGTATTGATCAGAACACCATAGTACTAATATTGAAGCAATAAAACATTATCTATGCATGTGTGGGACAATTAACAACTTCTGCATGTATTGTTATTTACAAATTTCTTAAGTTAAATAGTTTTATCGAAGTACAATTTTGTTGATATATAGTTTATTTTTCATGACACACAACTTACGCGCTCACACGAAACCATAAATGGTATTATACACCAAATTTCGTATTTGCAAGGATAAAGCTTTAAGTCTCCACATCCTAAAATCACTCAAGTGAAACAACTGATATACCTGTATTTCAGTAGGCCTACCTGTAATGAAAATGGCTTTATTCTGGAGCATTTCCATTTTATTGCACGAAATTTGTATTATATATAGAAATAACGTAAATACAATTAACTAGCAGGTATAATGAACCTTTTCCCTACATGCTGAAAGTAGAACCCTTTAGTGTTTTACATTAGAGTAAGAATATTTTTGTTCCGTTAGTTATCAGGAGTAAAGTGCAATATATGGAACCAGAATAACTCTGTCTGTTAGTCAAACGAAAGTTTTTGTCTTACAAATAAATTGTACACAACTTTTTACAACTTTGAAATGTACTATACAGTTCTGAAGGACAGAGTAAGCCAACATAGTTGTATGTTTTCTCGAATATATAAATTTTTTAATGTATACAATACGGACATGGCAATTATTTGCTATGTGACAAGAAAAACACTTGCATAATTGAATAAATAGCTTTTATTGGTTACATTATTTAAATAAGGGAAATATTTTACTGCTCATATAATTATGTAGGTGTATGGTCGACTAGTTCACGTTGCGTTTTAAATTCTAATTTAGTTTCTTATTTGAAGTTAACATACATTTAATTATTAATTCATAACACTTAGTGTTTCGGTTTATTTAGTACTTGTATAATTTAAAAAGTAATTAAAATTTTAAAAATGCTTTAATATAAAAGTGTGTTGTGTGGTTAACAACGCACGCCTCGTGCTAAGGATAATTGATAGGCCTACGCGCACTTGATATTGCTGTAAGAATAAAGCACAGATAGGATTTGTGAACTTTTTAAAGACAACTCACACTACAAATAATAATGTATGCCACTGAATTTATATCAATGTATTGCTCGTTTCTCGGTAAATGTTTAAAAATGTTTAATATCATAAGGTGTACATAATTCCGTAAGTAATTTTGTGCAAATGTATCAATTGCACAGAATTTTTGCAACAAAAGAATCAGTTGAAATGATGTTCGCATGAAGCTTTTAAATATAAACGGGAATATTCATGTTATTATAATGAACAAAGTAGAAACAGTAATTTATAAAGTTTAAGAATTGACTCTTATGAAAATGTGTGTACATTGTAAACAGTGAAATAATGTACTCGGAAATAACCAATTCTTGTAGAATAACATACTTTTGTAAATTCACAAGATACAATTTTTAATATAAACAGTTTTTTTGCTTGCAAGAGTAGCGTTTGTGTGAACGATGGCAGAAATTTGTGTTGTTACAAATATTCACTAAACAGTCGACATTACACACTGTCAAATATGTTTCTACGTTTTATAATTAATTCTTCGGAAATTAATTGCCAAAAAATACCTTGTAACAGTACAAGTGCAGTATTATATTTTTACAATGCATAGGTTACGGAAACATAAAAAATTGTTTATTCATCTTGATCTTTATAATAAAATTTAAGTCTGCAGTACACGTTTCTTAACATTTAAAGTTAGTTTTACACATTTCGCAGTAAAGTGTTGTGAAATTTGCTGTAATTTACTTGCGTTACAAGAATTGTCTTGGCAACAAGTTTCCAAAGGTTTATTTGCATAAATACAAAAACATATATGTTAGTGTAAATTTTTCACTTAACTGGAAATCCTACCAATAGGATGGGCATCTGACAAGTATTGTAAACTTCAATTTTGGTATAAGCATGGAGATGCATAAACAGTTTTGTATGTTTCAATAACCCATGTGTTGCAAAAACTTAATATTCCACTTACAGTGTTACAAAACAAATTTGGCAACCAGTTTCCAAAGAATTTGTGTAAAACGTACACAAATATTTTACAGTGTGTAATGTTAATGGTTTATTGAATATTTGTAACAACAAAAATTTCTGTCGTCGTTCACACAAACGCTACTCTTGGACGCGACAAACCCTTTTTATATTCAAAATTTAATATTTGAATTTGTAATTTCCGAGTACATATTATTTACGGTGTATATTGCGTACACATTTTACATATAAGTGAAATCTTTAAAAATTTTTGTCATTATTTTATAAAGAAATTTATAGTACTGAAATTATTTTTTTTATTTCACAACAAATATTTTTGCTTGTTTGTGACAACTAATTAATGTATACGCTAGTGATTTTATAGTCCTAAAAAATAAGGGTGGCTTAATTTGTCCTTTGAAAATATGGAATTATCCTTGGCAATTCTGAACACAGGTAATACAGCAATTCCAAACCACGACAAAATTGACGTTGTCTTGTCGTTTGAAGTAGGCCTATTATTAATAGAAACATAGCTAGACTTTTTAACATCCTATCAGAACTGGGTTTCAGTTATATCGACAATATAAATTTTTTTTTGTTAGCACAATTACCACCTTTGAAGGTGAATAAATGTCACATGTTCACAACAGATGCTAATGTGAATTCGCAAAACTTTTGGTACTTTTACAACGTTTTTCCATCTCCATTTTAATGTATTGTTTCCATAGTAAAAGAAACACGCCTCTACACAATAAGAACAAATATTTATTTTAAAATATAAATAATCTGTTAATGTTTGCTTTAATAGATACTTAAGGTGTTGGTATCCTTGTCGTCTTGCGTTTATTTATATATCTTTATAACTTACTGTTAGGACGTATTATTGACATTTAAACCTCATTGGTACATAGAAACCTACTCTACAGAATTCCTGAAAACAGAATGGAATGATTTCAAGCTATATTTTCTCGTGTGAGACTGAAAAATTTAATAATGAGTAAATCTTTATTACGGTTACTGATAAAAAAAAAAACAATGTTAAAATATTGTGGACTTAAAAAATATTTATTAGGGTACGCCCTATGCCCTGACGGACCTCATTTTCAAATAATTGGTATAAAAAGTAAGCCACTGTGATAAAAATATTAATTCAAAATGGAAGGGTCACTACCACCTTAAAAGAGTTAAAGAAGTTCGAAACATTTAAAAATCTGTAGCTCTTGGAATTTTTTTGGCAATCAGTTTTCACTCTCAAACAGTAAAACACTTTTGTGTGTCTTTCTTTCTTTTGGAAACTAGTTTCTAAGGAAAATGGTTGCCAAAATCTTTCTCGTATTACTACAAGTAAAATATTGCACCTTTGCAACATACTGTTTGATGAAACACTATAAATTATTTATTTAACTCCACGTTTAAAATAAATTTGAAGTCTCCATCACTTGCTTGTATAATTAAACTTTTAGTTTTATGCATTCAACTGTGAGGTGTTGAAAATTTGGTCCTATTTTTAGGTCGTTTTAAAACAAAACTCTTGGCAGTTGCTTTCAAAATAATTGTTCGTAAACGTACAAACATATTTTACAGTGTATACTTGTAAAAGCAACTAATATTTTGCCGCGCAGTGTATCTACATTTCACTGTCATGGGTAGCTGAATTCCTAAAATCACTTAAACAGGAATCAAAGCCTCGCACAATATAAAGCATGCATCGAGCTTGTGAAACTACACAACTGTTCAAAACGTAATTTATTATTAGCGTGGTATATCGGGCCGTTCTCGGATTATCCTAGAAGAGGGTTCGTGCAATACTGAGAATATGAAACCGTAAGTGAAATTTTCCTATAACATGCCAGTACGACTAATAAAAAAAAAAAAACAATTTCGGTATCGACGAAAATGTAGACGAACTTGAAAGGTCTTATTTACGGATTTAATGGGCAGTTCGTTACCTCAACCAAATTACCGAACACAAATTTATTATTTCAGATGTGGTTACAGGCAAAACCTTTTTGTCTGATGAGTGCTTGTATAAACGGAATAATAATTGACATATTAGAAGCTTGTGGAGAGATTCCATTGGCCCGTTCCGCAAGCAGCATTCCTTTACAAAACATCGGTAGGCCATCAGTGGTCTAAAGCCTTACCCGAAGAAACGTTCTGGCTGTACAATCACTTCACATTTTCTGCAGTGCATCGTACACAAAAAAGGCAGAGTCTCTGTGATAAGCCAAGGGATTCATTTGCCAACTAAGGGGAGACCACGCAAAGACAATAAATTTTTTTTGTACGTTTTATGAAGAATTCTTTGGAAACTTATCTGCCAAAGGTTTTCTTGTGTGAAATCAAGTAGAAAACTGCATCCTTACCTACAACACACGGTTTTATGAGACATACAAAATCGTTTATGTTACAATAAATTTCAAATGTACAGTAACCATTTCTTAAAATTCATATTTATTTTTACACGTTGCACAGACAACGTGTATCGAAATGTTGCTGTAATTTACTTATGTTACAAAAATAATGTCTGAAAATAGTTTTCTAAAACAATTGGTAAAAACACAACAATTCTATTACAGTGTAAAAACACGCGGCACTTAAAATACTTACAGTAGCATCAATCCACCCGCAAGAACACCATGTCGACTTTATCCAAATTTTAGACAGATGTACAAGTCAAATCAATGCAGTTTCAAATTAACGCAGTTTAAACGTTACTCTAGATTTTTAGGAAATTTTTAAATTCCTGTGAAGAAGCTTAGTACACAAATATCTACAAATCCTGTATTTTAGTCTTGCAAAATGAAACACTGAAGAATTTAATGCAGCTTTTTTTCTTTGAAAGTTATCATGGTTAAACCTAGAAATTCGCAGTGCCACTAAGACGTAGATTTCTCAATAATTTGGCAGCACGTTATTTGAAACGCATTACAAAAATTTGATTTTTTACGAGAAATTGGAGTTGATATCAAAATGAATCTTTGGCTACAAGAAAAGTTCATCTTATACGGTCACAAATTTGAAAGCGGACCTAAGTATCAAACTCGCTATCGTCCGCATTTTTTTTGTCGTTACGCTTTGAAACACAAACTACTTTCTCGATAATTTATTAACATTACACTGTTTCTTCATTGTATTTACTTACAACATAATGCATTGTGGTGTTCGAACGACCACCCCAAAACACGCAATTGAGACGTTAATTCTTTCTGAAGGACCGTAAAGCACAAACTTGTCTTCCTCAAACTCGAGATGGCATATGAAATTCACAGTGAAATAACACGAAAACTTAAACATATTGTCACACGTTCCATCAAACCAATTTAAGAATTTTATATCCTGCGAAGTACACAACATCATTTATAACGTTAGCTTAGTGCGCAGCAGACATAGTCAAACGACGCATGATAATTGGACTGAGTATACAGTTGATACGGGAGTGTTAATAATTTATTTAAATTGTTTAGTGCTTACCTTTTTTCTTCTTATCAAAGGCACTAACTACTGATACATCCTATAATTTTTTTTTCCCATGAGAATACCGTTGGTGGTAGTTTCTTTGATGATTTGTGAAAAATTTTAAATTTGCAGGAAATACAATCTAAGCGAGCAGCCAGGAGGCTACTGGAAAAAAAGAGTGTCTGTTAAGGTGCTGAATATACGATACGTACGATCTGTGAGGAGCAGTTTTACGTTCGCACATTATCCGTCGCAGCTTGTCTCACGCTTGCGGAACAGGGCAATTTCGCTACGTGAATTTCGACGGAAGACGGAGCACGCCAAACGGATAAGGCCGCGGTTTCCCGGAGAGAAACAAAGCCGGCGGACCTTATCGACACCATGCCGCGGCAAATACTAAGGCGAGGCGGAGAAAACACGAACCGCAGGTAACATTCTACCCCGCGGAAAACAAAAGTCCCGCACCGGCGGGCGAAAATACAATCACCACTTGACACCGCAGTCGAAAAAAAACACACACAGCTTTCGTTTCACTTACTTACCAATTCCACACGTAGCCGCCAATTGCGGGACTGAAATTTTCACAGCCTTCTAAATGAAGAGATGAATTGTTGGGAGAGAACTGACACTAACGTGTTGTGTGCAGAGGCAAGGCGGGTGCGCGTTCCCTCCCCCCCTGGCCGGCAATTGGCCGGCGATGGCGAGCTGCCGCCAGCTGGTTGGTCGAGCCGACCCCGCACCGGGGAGGCGAACCTGTTGGCGGGAGTCATTAGGCGGCGAGCGAGGGACCGCGGTTCGAGGCCGCTCTACTCCCCCGCCTCAATCGCGAATGTCGTACCTCGTCGCCAATTACCCACAATCCCCTCCCCGATTCTCTAACCCATTGAGAGAGCTGACTACGAAACATTTGTTATTAAATATTTGTACCACATACTATTCAACTTGTAGGCATTATATCTGACTACTTTTCCCTCATACACTTTTTAGATCACATGGTTATTGCCAATAACATGTCGATGTCAAAATTTTAATGTTATTATTTACAAATAAAGCATCAAACTATTTACAGAAAACTTTAAAAGGGCAACTGTCTTGATTAATTTTAAGGCAGGCTTAAAAAAAGTTATTTTACAAACATTCAGGGGCAGCCACAAATAAATATACGCAGGAATTTCCTTATAATCAGCAATTTGTTTCAATTAGAAAAAAAAATTAAATTTTTTTTAGACGTTTTGAAATAGCTCTTGGCATTGGTTTCCAAGTGAGAGTTATTGCTTTTCTGTAAGTAAAATAGTTTTCATTATTTGTACATTTATAAAACTGTAAAATTATGATTTTAACATGTATTCATGAGAAAACTATAAGCTCACACTTTTCTTGCCAAGGAAAAATTTATCACTGCTGATAATATCTACGAGTCAAACAGTAAGCGGGAAAAATATAAAATAACAAGTATTTTCGTGGCTAAAGCCCAAGACCGTTCCAGAAGCTATAATTATTTTATGCAGTTTTAAGCAGATGGCATTGTTTTTATTGACAGTCCACCGTTCAATCAAGTGAAAACATAACATTTTAACAACCTAAATGTGTTTGAAGATTAATGACAATGGCGAGTCCATGTTATTTTGTTGGAAATAAAACAAGGGTCGTATCCCGTGGCCACGTCGTCGAAAATGAAATAGGTCAGTCATTGTACTCTAAAACCGTATCAGTGATATCAGCCAGTGAAGTACTAGTCATTGAAAGCCAGCTAACAGGCAGTTACTGACTAGCAAATCAGTCGAATGAACTGGGAATCAGCGCCACAGTAAGGTATTCATTTTCATGTCTGCAGTTATGACATATATGCTTTAATTTATTCTCGTTTACCCATGCTTCAGATGAATACTTTAATAATTTTGTGCAAAACTATATACACGAAAAGCATTTGTGTCGATCTTAACCGCATAAATATAATGAATAACCCATAACCAATCTTCGAGGTAGGTGGTATTATACCTCCTCCCAAAACAAAACGTACATTACGCGTTCCCAAGGAGAACTGCACGGAAACTTAAAATATGAGTAAAATATTACTATGGAAAACGAACGACAATCGTTTCGCCACGTAAAAATACTTTATACTTCAGTAATAATTGCGTATTGAGCATTTAAACCGCTGTGCAAAATTTAAAAGCGTAACTGCTCACTGGTAAAATCCATTTCACAACGCCACGAAGCTACCTCCAGATAAGAAAAATTTTGGCACCCTCACAATCAGTAAGCTGCAACTGATTTCAAGTGGAGCCATTTTCATCGGTTTTATGGCTCCATTTTTACTACTTCAGGTTAAACGCTGATTCACACTGAATTTAACATGGAACCTTTGTGCTAACTCTGTGTCAACATTTTTTAAAAATCTTACCTGTGTTCACAACGGAGTTAAGAAAAGCTGGTCTTTGAAAATTTGTGATTCAGTGCTACCAAATATGCTGTATCTGGGATCTGAAGACAAGAGAGTGTACAAGGGCTGTTCACGGTAAACTGGGCACTTTCGAAAGCACTGGTTAAGATGTACTTGTAAACCCATTCCTGTGGGCCTGATCACTTTATTAATGCGAAACTGAAACTTTTAGAAAAGCAAATATTTTAAAAATATGTTAAATCTTAAACTTAGTCTGTATGCAATTAAAAACAAACAAATAAAAAAAATAAACCATTTAAGAATACACAAATATTTGTGTAACATTTTAATTCAACAAGACATGGAATTACTTTCCCTCCGTCATTACCGACATTACTTGGCGCAAGCCACTCAGCGTGACCGTTAAAATATTTAAAGGCAGGGGCAATGACTTTTTCCAAAGGTTGATTTATAAAGTGCTCACTTTACCGTGAACATTCTATGAAAGCATGTATTTACAATTAAACGTAAATTTCAACAGTAGTTATAATATTTAAAAATTGTCCTCTGTGTACCAATAACAACTTATTCTCTAACAAATATTTCCTTCATTTCCAGAGTTTATAAAATATTTTATCTGTTTATCAATTTAATATGAATACATAAAATTTTTAACGTCTACTGCGATCTTGGAATCCAATCGGAAGTTGGTAGAAATAAATATGAATACAGGAAATAAAAGAAAAATGTTCCCTTGAATCTTATTGGCAAAAACTACTTTACCTTTACGTAATGTTGAAACTGGGTCAACTTCTCGGTTAGAAAATGTATCTTTGCGCCACTCTTAATATAATGCTAAATCTCTACTGCACGGGGCCACGATGGTGTACTGGTTAGACTACTCGTCTCCCACCAAAGCAAACCCGTATTTTTGCATGTGGGAATTGTGCCGGACGATGCCGCTGGTTGGCGGGTTTTCTCGGGTACTTCCAGTTCCCTCACCCTTGCATTCCGGTTTTGCTCCATACTCACCTCACTTCACCCTCTTAGGCTCTCAATACCTCGCCTCGATGTTAAGAGCCGCTCAAATCTCTTCACTCACTCACTTCACTGCACGATCTGAAGATGAAAATAACGGCAAAGCAAAGTTAGCCCAGTGAGCTCTATCTTAATCATTAATGTAAATCGGCCTTTATAGTGCGAGGCAGTGGACCAGGAACCAATAGCTGAGGATTGAATCGACGGCTTAGTGTCAAAAACCATATTTAGAAAATTCCAGATTCTGAGCTAATGATACTTTTAACTCATGGGTCTAACCTTTTCTGTGTAAAACAATGACATGTCTATTTACACTGGTATACAAGACAGGTAAAATATTCACAACATAATTTCTATCTATATGTAATGTCAGATGGTCTTATACCAACTTAACGTTTGTCCGACACTACATTGATTTTGAAACAGCTTAAGTCAATCAGTAGTATATTTACACGAGAGTGCCTGTTCTAAATGACTTGCATTTAATTGTATTCAGCGACCAAAATAATTCTAGCCATGCTGAAAACGTAGCATTTGGTAGATACGGTATTTTTATACTAAGTCCTCGCAATGTATGATGTATCGTGGAGTAAAAGCCACATGCATTTTAACTCGCCATTTTATTCTAGGTCTAGATTCAACGCATACGTTTCTATACACAGACGAGAAAAATTATAATTTGTCGGGCTAGTTTAGATACATATTGTGTAATCATATATTGCGTCTTTTATTTCAGAATAATCAATTAAATAAATATTTCTATTAAACGAAAGTAAGCAGTAACGCGGCTGTTACGTAAACTGATATTTGTGAGCCTACTTATTTATTCTGAAGTGTAATGATCACAACTCAGTTATCGCATTGCGCGAATCGCCTAAGAATAGAAGAGGGAACAAACACCCTTTCCCCAGCCCTCGTACGCACCAGCAAAATGGCGTCACTTTCCAGGCAAATGGCGGGAAGTCGTTCGCCAATCAGCACATGAAAACGAACTTGCCACACGATGGGCTGACCAATGATCTTTCATGGAACGTAGCGGTCAATCAGATATGAGTCCTTGTTGTCGGATTCTCGCATGAAGAACTTGTGATCGAAAACGCTTACATTGGAAGAGAAACACCACGCCATTTACCTGCCGCATGCTTATTTATTCTGCAACGTTCATAGACCAAAGGCCGTAAGGCCCATGTTGGCAGGAGTAGGAAGTGGCTTGACGCACATACGCCACGCACAAAGGCGCCTGACTTTTGTTGATGTAAAATGAAACTGGACGTAAAGAGGTTTAATATAATAGCGACGCTATAACTATAAGTATTATTTTTTTATTTGCGGTGTAAATCAAGTCTTTATTACAAACATCTTCAAGCTGTTTCCGAAGTAAGACTTATAGGCTGTTCACGATAAAGTGAGCACTTTTGAGGCCCGAGTTACTTTTTTCTTTCAGCCACAATTATTCTTCAAACCACGTTTAAAAATAAATATTGCTATGTAAGTAATAAACACGGTGTGTATATTCCCTGCACACAGAAGTTAACGTCTATTGCTACAATAAAATATATTTATTGACTATTATACCAAAAGAGGACTTTCAAAAGTGTTCACTTTACCGTGCATAGCTTATACAAACATTTCAGGGCAACTTACAACTTAATTCAAAAGATAAAAGTTTAAGCAATACCGTAAAATTTCCAGTAAAAAATTGCTGGGAATGATAATAAAATGAACGCAGAGTTATCAAACTTTCGCTAAGATGTGCGTACTGTTTTCTCTATAATTCTTAAAATGTTTAATATTCGTGTATTCGCTGTTACAGTTGACCCAATAAAGTTCTGCATGCATATCATCTCCACTTCCCTGTCAAATGGAAAGCCAACTAAATACAAAACGCACATACAAAATAGACTTCGTGTAATGCGAAAGGTTTTTAAATTATCCATCTCTCACGAAAAAAAATTCCACGAAATGTAAACACGCACCTTTAAACTTAGGGCGCAAGATGTTGATGGCTGCACAAGGATCTTTACAAAGCAAGCACACTCAGACATGTTGCATGCCTGACAACTGCTCGTAAAAATAGTGTGTGCAAGAACGTAACTGATTTGCAACCTAAGTAAGATCTACAAGTAAGGCTCGGCACACATTTGTTTCAAACACACAGTAACATTTAATAGTTGAGTTAAATTGAATTTCAACAACACCGGTCAAAGAAATGTAGGGGTACTGGCAGTTCCAGAGTTTAACAAAAACAACAGTCAACATGGAGTTACTTAAACTCAGAACAGGACACCATGTTTGTACAAAATAAACCTGTCTATGAGCCAAAACGTGAGTTTTTACATATACTACATTTTGCCTACTTTCAAATTGACATTAACGTTGTAAAGAGATAAAAGTATTTCATTCGTCCAAAACCCCAAACGTGTGGATATTTATACAATTGAAATAGGTTATTCGACC
Organism: Clitarchus hookeri; assembly: GCA_002778355.1. Taxonomy (NCBI): domain Eukaryota; kingdom Metazoa; phylum Arthropoda; class Insecta; order Phasmatodea; family Phasmatidae; genus Clitarchus; species Clitarchus hookeri. The sequence goes on from NQII01000001.1 coordinate 2,033,140, forward strand.
CACGTCTTCTTAAGCTTAGTGATAAAGTTTTACCGCTACTTCTTGTGAACATACTGGAAAGGAGGACAGAGAATATGGGGACATTTGTGCGTATGTAGAGATTTTTACACCCTAAACCCAATTCGCTGGTATCAGTCAGTGAAAAAATAGTCACTGGAAATCAGTTAAGAGGCTGTTTCATACAGGAAAATCAGTCGAATGATCAGATAATCTTTGCCATGGTACGGTATTCACTGCCGTGTCTGGAGATATGACGTAAAACGTGATTTTGATTTTTTTTTCGTTCACTCGTGCTCCAGATGGAGACATTGACAATTTGCACACAAATATTTTTTTATAATTTGGAAATAATTGTGGAGTTCATTGGGATCGTACCACGGCCCAAAACTTAGAGTACATCACTACTCATTACTCTGTGCGTTACAAAGTACAGTGTAAAACGATCAGCTATCGTTTCGCTACGTAAAAAACATTTCACGCTTCGGTAATAAATGTGTAAACTGCATTTAATTGCTTTGCAAATTTTTATATCATGTTAACAGATATTCGCCATTTAACAATGCCACGAGATGCCCAATGAATGAGTGAGATTCGGCCCCAATAATAAACAGTATGTTTCAACAATTTTACCGTGAAGTGATTTTCACTAGTTTTAATTGATGTGCCTCCATTTTCACTATTTCAGGTTTAGAGTGTAGTAACTACCAGCATATCTGATAAATTGTTTTGGTCGAGGGTCACGGCGACTGCTAAGGCTCTAACCGCATTGCTATTTAGACTTAAGTACCACATTTTTTCACATATTTAAGAAATTCTGCATACGTGTTTCCAAGTTCTTCAGTGGTTAGGCGGTACAAATGGTTTAAGCTCTACGAATTGCAAATCGTTATTTATTTTATATTTGTAAAAATATCCCATAATTTTTTCACTGTCACAAGTGAGAATACAAATTTTTATTAATTTTGAAGCAGACAAATAATAACAACCAAATAACTTGCAGGAATAACATAATTTACATATAACAGATAATCCTACTTTCCTTTGAACATAAATGCAACTACATCAGATGAATTTGGTGGCCTAGAAACTGAGATCTTGTGCGGATTAAAAAACACTCACTTGGCACAAGGAATTTACCAAATTATTTTACGGTGATCAGTCGAGTGTTTCCGCAGAAAGGATGCAGGATAAATAATAATTATTGGCCAGCACTGCTTTTCAATATAGCGGATTGAAGATAGCACATGAATTCAGTGCACACCGTGGATACTTCAACCCAAGTACGATTTAAATATTTTATGTTTGCCATAGTGCCATAAATATGGCATTTGTCACTACAAGAATGAACTGAACACTCCGAAAATAATATACAACTCAATTAAAATTTAAGGGTGGCCTTAAGAAACTATTTGCATTTATAAAGTGGTGGGACTTGGTTGAGAAGGTACTGAGATATTTGAGTTAAATTTTTCAGGTAGTCTACTCTTCAACATAGTAGAATAAACAGATTATCATTTAGAGTGTTTAGTGCTCACAGTAAGAACTGAATTGAGTTCAAACTGGTGCAGTTTTTATAGAGATGTAATATGCGAGACGAAGTTTAATGACGCAGCTATTTTGCTATTTTGTTAAACAAGTACCTTATCCATTTCAATACTTCGTTAGCCCGAACTATCTTCTTTAATAATATTTGCGTACCAAATATTTCGGTCTTCGGTTTGGTTATTTCCTTAAATGTGATATGCATATAATACTTGCATTATAGGTGTTGCTATATTACAGAATTACCAACAAATTGGCAACGAACTTGTCGTTTTAATAGTCACTTAGATACTAACATCATATCAAGTGGTTCTGCAGATACCACTTACTTCCATATAATATTTAAAAAAAAATATTTTGAAAATAAGGGTTTGAGACGATGAAATTACGCAAATTTAGGTCGCCTACTGCAGCATTACTTGTATGGCCAAATGGGTCGCAATCATCTAATTGGTTCCGGAAATATAATGTAAAAGCTTTGATTTTCCAGGTAGCAGCAAACAAAAGTGTCTGCAAAAAAAAACTTATTGAGTGTTTGCAACAGTTACTGCCAGCTTACCAGGTTTGGTTGAAATATGGGTAATATTTCGGTAGGTAAGATTTATTCCCTAAAATAATTACAACGGCTACCGTTTTTTTCAATTAAGCTATTTGTCATTTAAGTTAATATCAATTTATAAATATCACGGTGGTACATCTATTTGTTTTCCATATTTGACAAGAATAGCTGAATATTTCCCGAAGTCTATTTTAAAATCTTCATTATTCTTAGGTGCGCTTCTCTTACATGATTGTGGTATAATGACCCGAGTTATTTGATTTAATTACGCACTGTATCTGCGGTAAGTGTAGCAATTCTCGTTCAAATCCGTTGACACAAAAATTGCAATCGCGCCATCATGATGATAAACATGTGGCGAAGTTGAAAGCTATACAAGTCGGGAGTTATCACTAAGCGTATCAAGTTGAGTGAAATTCAGTGTTTTTGAGGGAAATTAAAAGTATTACAGACAGAAATGTGACGTCATAAGCCCATACTTTCTTTGCAAAATAGGGTAAATACGATAAGCTGCCTGCAGACGTAAATGTAATCTGATAGAAAATAAATTGTATAAAGCAAGGAAATGTTTGACTAATTTTCTGTGGTTATTTCAAAATATTGTGAAATAGTCTTTAAGGATAAACTAAAGTTATTAGAGTTGTTTTCAGACGCGTTATATTTTATTTTATTTTTAAATTACGTCGTTAATTTAATTCCTCTGTTAGAGTAACAGTAAAACTATGTTTAAAAATGCATTTTGTTGTAAGGATCCCCATTCTTATTTCCTGGACAGCCCATAGCATTTTATGTGTACTTAGTTGAAGGGTGTTTGATAAAAATATATAATAGGTTGTTTTGCTGTTTTGTATATATAACATTTTATTAAAAAAACGCATAACAAAAACAGGAATCTTAATATTGTTAAATTAAAAATATAGCAATTTTCTTTTTGAAACACTGAATCTTCTATCCGTGTCTCTGTAGCAGGGATTTTAATTTGAGAAAAAATAAAACCAACAAGAAGTTCCTCTTGGAATTGAGTCCATGCAGGTTTGCAAAACGTTCCTTAAGTCAACCACCAATACAACGTGAAAAAATATTTCAAGAAGAAAATTAATGAAAAAAACGGATGGTAATACATTTTTTAATATAATTTAAAATTAGAGAGTTTAATTATATCATCTCATTCGATCGACCGCATCCGCAGACGAACTAATGGTTTAAAGGCGTTCACAAAGTTTAAATTATTTTCTAATTTTTATCATATGACATACTTTTTCGTTTTGATAACCTTATCTCAACCTTTGTTATGGTAGTATTCGTGCAGGTTATGTACATAAGGGATTAGTTTCTGTTGTCTGGGTGTCATTGACATTGCGTATAATATCTTCAATGCATATAGCAGCGTTGTTAGTAGTCTAGGCGTGATAAGTGGTCTGTCCATAATAATGCAGTAATGCCGTATTTTCTTACTTCTAGAACAGATTACGCGTTTTTCAGAATAGTTGCATCAACTAGTCCGTTTTTGATTAAGGCCGGTGAATGCGGTGTTACTCGTTATGAGCCCAAAAATAATGCTGCCAGCAGCAAGTGATCTATAACAACCATGCCCAAGAACCAATAGTGTTTATAGGACGTCAAATTGTCATGCGTTTTCGCAAAGCTTGTTCCACACCTGCGGTAAATGTCTTCTTTTTTCGGAGTGTTATGAAAAGTGACTGTAAAACGGAAATTCATTAGGAGAGGCGCCCTGCAGCGCCCGAGACCTGGTGTCGTCTCAATCATGGGACGAATAAATCGGGAATAAACTAATATTTTACAGGATTTGGTAAGTTGATGTAACTTAGGTTCCACCCCATGTAGACTACATTAATCATCAACATATGATTACTTATTTTGAAAGTAAAATATACCTTTCATAACAGTAGTCCGTATTTATAGATTATAGAAAATAAAAGCTGCGTTATCTCTATGACAGTACAGCTATACTGTAAAAAAAAAACCATATTCCCAAATTTACATCAGTGTGAAAGGGTAGTGAGGACGCAACTTTGTACAGTGGTGACTCTCAACATTTCTATACTTACTTCTTAATTTTTGGTAAAGTATTCGTGCTATGTATAGGTATAACTTCAATTAGAACCTAGAAAGTTTACTAGAATTTTTTTACAGTATACATGTTTTGCAATAAATATAATTACAGCAATCGTACGATGTAGTACAGAAATATCATGCCTTGTACGGCATGAAAATCAAATCAGAAAAAAAATATAAAAAAGTAGTATTTTTAAAAAGAAGTGTTTTTAGGTATAACTGAGGAAAGTTCCGTGAAGGACATTAAATTTCTTGCGCAGTAAAATAATTGTGCCTGGAAGTAATGTAATGCATCTGTTAATTCGTAATATAATATTTTGTAGATATGCTGTATTCTTTCACCAACACTGTAGTCATTGTGAGGGGTTATAATGAAACACAGGGGGTGATGCACAGGTTCACTAAACAACTAACATCTTGTCAGTTTCCGTTTATAGGATCTTCGTCCGTCTCGAGGGATGCTGGAGTTTTTCTGGCCATAAAGGGTCTGAAAATATTACATAAAAAAAAATTGATTTATATGGATATGTTAAAGTAGGTTATCAAAAATACAAAGTACTCGGTAAGTTTCTATTTCATAAGCGTAAAACAAATTAACACCAGAAAATTTTTTCACAGTTTTCTTAAAACATTTATGAAAATGTTTGCCACAGTTCCTTAGCTTTTGTTTGTTAAAGTAAAAACTTTTGACTGTGTAAAAAAGAAGCTATAGCGATTATGTAATCCTTTAGCAACTTCTCTTTGATTAAAAAATTTAATTGATTCTAATGATTTACACTTAAAAATTAGCAAACTATTTTGTTACCTACTTCAAACACCACCAAAATGTCTGTTCACACGTTTCTTGAGTAGGTTCATACTCGGAAAAGGCAGGACACACATACGTGAAACCCATTTTGTTTGCAAAAAATTTGTCTTAAAAAAGATTATGTATCATTACTAAAATAGAGAAATCTCAGTAAACAAATGATCAGTAGTATAAAATTTGAGGAGAAGTTACAATTGTTCTTGTCCACATTTAATAGTGTTTATTAAGATGTGCGTTAATTTATCAATGTCATCTACAAAATTAGCAGAGTAAATATTTCACTAGGCCGTTTTTGGAATTAAAAATGACGGTGCGATTGAAGGAAATCACGCGTCTACTTTGCTTCTGCGTCTTGCGGTAGCAGGAGAGAGATAGAGATAAGGAAAGAGAGAGTATGTGTTTACTTAAAGCAAACTAATCTATACATAACAACCAGTTTATCGCAGATTAGCACTTGATATGTACTTGGTTTTTACGTTTGATTCTCCCGCTTATAAGAAACTTCTTGACTACAAATTTGGGCAGTGACGAATCTCAGCTACGGGTTACGTGCAAAACTCAAGAACAACTTTGTATCACCAAAAATATTGTGAGTTTACGCTGTAACAGTCTAAAATGTAAAATAATTATAAGTTTCTCCTGATTTCGTTTCGTTACTTACCATTGCTAAATTTACGTCCTAGAAAAATCGGAAACGCGTATGAAGACCATTTTTTTGCATATATTATTTTAACACTTTCCTTAAAGAAACGTGTTGACAACTTATATTTCATAACGATTTAAACAAATACGAACAATTTTATAAACATTTTATATTTACTAGAAATAATGGTGAACCAGCGCTAATTTATGTCAGTAAGTCAACACCCAGGAATTGATTTAGATTGGATTAATAAATAAATTCCAACACAGTACATTTCCAACATCTGGGACTAATTATGTCACTGTTAGGGTAGTCACATACAAAAATTACAAGGTTAGGTTAAGTTTAAGCTTTAAGGGTGGTTATTGTTTGGGAAAAGGCTTAACATAAAATTAATAAATACGATTGAATTAGAGAAACGATAATTTCATCTCTATTTTTAACCAGTTGTTAATTTTCACATTCGTTGGTTCTTGAACCTCATTGAGCAACATTGGATGCCGCCACTTCAAATACTTTCATATCATTCATATTTTGAGGCAGAAAACAATGGTTATAGCCACGTTGTGTTATTACGAAGTAAATCGGGAATTATAGTTATGACGAGTGAGGACTGGGAAGTTATACATTATGAACTGTGTCAGCATTCGTCTGCAAAGAGGATGGAAAATAACATTAACTTAAAAAAATTGTTATCAGCCTCATAAAAAGCCTTCTTCAGGTCGAGAATTTTCCGAACTACTAACGTGTTGTAGTTCTCATAAAAACTAATATATTTAGGAAAGTCTATTTTTAATAAATCAACTCATACAGAATGTGCCATTTATCATGACCACCCACAATAACTCCGTACCGGGGCTCCAAATTATAAAAGTGTTTTATACAACAATTGTAAAACTGCCAGGGGGAAATAATACTGCTGGATAGTCAGCCTTATAGCATTATTGTTAGTAATATACGAGTACTAACAGCAGTTTTTTAAAATGGCACCCTGTATCTATTGGTTAAGAGTTAAACGAAGCTCGTCAAGATCTATTTAAATATGTAGGGCATTGTACACTTTCACGACATGAATATTAAATACTACCCTTAAAGTGGGATATAAACTGCTCGTTTGTAGTACTATCCATATGGGTTAATGCGGCGGGTAGAACATTCACATTGATGTTCAAAGTGGTGACCATTGGCAGCGATACAAAAGTTCAGTGACTGGAAGAATGACAACACTGATTCCTCCAGTATAGCCTGCTGAAGAGCATTACAAGCACGCACAATATGTTCCTGCATATTCTCTGGAGTTGTTGGAATATCTCGATAGAAAACGCCTTTGAGGCAAGCACAAAGAAAAAGGTCCAGGGGGTAAAGGTCAAGACTGAGCAGACCACTGAACGGGTTCTCCACGACCAATCCACCTACCAAGATATTTTCGGTGCAGAACACGATGTGCACAAATGGCATTATGTGCTGGTCATCCATCGTGCTGGTACTACATTATAATTCGATTCCTAATAGGTATCTCTTCCAGAAGACCAGGAAGAATTGTTTGTGTGAAGGTGGCATATTCCCTGCCGTTTCGGTTACCATTCACGAAATAAGGCTATATATCCTTATTGCCAACCATCCCATACCAGACGTTAACTCTCCATTGAAACTGATGGTCCATCTATCGAAGCCATCGTGAGTTCTAGTAGGCCAAATAATGCATGTTCCTCGTATTCACTCGTCCTGAGATGGAGAACGACGATTCATCGGTATAAAGTATATCCAAAAAAAGGTTTGGGTTTGGGGATTATATGATGCTGTGCCCATTGACAGAAATCACCACTATTCTGGAAATCATTCCCGTGCAATTCTTATTGTAAGTATACTATAGCGGGATTGAACGTATGGTGCTTATGAATGCGATGTGCACTCATTTTCGGAATGCCAATTTCGGATTGAAGCTGGCGTGTGTTAACGTGTGGAGTAACTGCTGCAGCAGCGAGAACAGCAACATCAGCAGTTTCATATGTGCGAGTTCTAAGACGACTGCGTTGCTGGTGGTTCAAATTACCCCTTTCACGAAGCTTCACAACGAGACGGAAAAATCATCCACCTGGACGGCGGGGTCTTGTCAGAGTATCGCTCTCTGTAGAGTTGCTCCGCCCGACTAGCATTACGCCGACCTTCAACAGAATGAACAAGTGAGCAAACCAAGATGTTTATAATGGTAATAACAGAACTGTGTTTGTTTCAGTACAACTCACTTGAACGTACTACAATGTACTGTGCAATAATACGAACACATTCATCTACTAACTTACGTTCTACATAGATGAGCAGCATTCCTACCTTCTCGTTGTTGGAGTAAATTTCCGTTACAACACTCACCTCGCGGTGTAATGTATTGGACTGCACACGGATGACTGATTGAGTAGTAGTCGTCGTAGGTGTTTTCTTTTGTTTACTCAAAGCGCAACCTCTGTGGAATGGGGTACGCAACTCTGGGTACCTGCACTGTTTATATCACCTCTACATAAAATGTACTGCACCATGCAGCGCAAACGTGCCGCAAGGCATCACAGAACGCGTCTTCATGAACCGTTATGAATCCCAATGTATTTGACGGTTTTTAACGATCTGTTTATTAGGCTGATACATTGTGGTACATTTTTGAATAGGTATTGACGAGCTTCAATGAACTCTTGACCAATAGATACGTAGTACCATTTCAAAAACTTATGTTAGTACTTGTATCTCAATAATAAATATTGCTACAAGGCTGATTCCCAAGCAGTATTATTTCCTCCTTACAGTTATAGAATTGTTGCATGAAACAATCTTTAATTTGCAGCTCCGGTATAGAGTTATTGTGGGTGTCAAGATAAATGGGAGAGCTTCTATATTGTTTCAAACTCATATATATACAAATTTTCAAGACGTAAAACTAAGTGTTTTAATTTTTGCCTACCTTTACTTTTGTTTCTTATCAGATTAAATAAATAAATTGGCTAATAGAGGAGTCCTAATTAATTTTGTTGAC
>NQII01000001.1:2046678-2147731 GCA_002778355.1 Clitarchus hookeri
AATCAATCACAGTGAGCTAACATTCCTCTCCTCGCCACCATACTCATTCCATCCGCCACAATACTCATTCCATCGTATGCTGTCACCTAAATATTTTTTTTCGTTTGTCATTTGTTTTCATTTGCAACACCTCGGTGGCACTGGTGCATTAATTATCGATTAACACACCGGGCGAGCTGGCGAATTAGACACCAGGTGGCAGCCATATTTGTTTGTGTTTTTATATATAGGTTGTGCTGTCGGCTCCCTTCCAGCCCTTTTCTCACCAAAACCACATCTACTATTTTTTATTTTTAGTATCACCCACTAGAACACACTGGTAACTGTTGTTTCAGTAGTCAGAGCCGACGAGGTCCATTCCTACAAGATGTGTAAAATAACCCAGTTGATTTATTTCATATTCTACATAACTTTCTTAATTGATAAAAAATTATATATATAAGTAGGCAATTATTATCGTCAATGTGTTAAAAATGAAATAAAACACTTGGGTAAGATCGCCGAGGCTACACCACCGAAAATGCGTACACAACTACGGCACTTCCTGGGAAGGGCTAACTGGCTGCACAATTACGTGCCGTGCTTTACGCTGATCACAGAGACCGTCACAGACCTACTTTCGCCTATATTCAAGTACCGCTAATCCCATGAGGCGCAAGTCTCGTTCGAACAGCTCCAACACCAGTTCCAACAGTGAAATGTGCTATCGCGAGAGGACCTGATAAAACGCCTGCACGTTCAGACCGACCCGGGTCTACTGGGTGCCGATGCAGTACTATATCAATTGGACGAAGACAGTAACAAGCAGATAGTGTGTTATGCGAGCACTAAGTTTAGGGAGACTAAACACCGCTACCACAGTGACGAGCGCGAGTGTTTAGCAATCGTGTGAGCACTGCTAAAGTACTGACCATACCTGGAGGGCGGGCACTTCATGCTTCGCATGGATATCAAGTGCCTAACATGGCTAGACAGCATGCAGGGACACTGTGGCAAAATGGTGCGCTGGGCACTCCTACTGCAATAGCTCTACTTAACGATCTAGCACATGTCAGGCCAAGATATTGAGGTCCCAGACCTCCTGTCATGCGACCCGGACGTCGCCGAGATTCTGCAAGACGATGCCATCCTCGACATCCTGTGTCCACCGGAACTACCGCGCGCCGCAGATAACACCTGACACCTCGACGACCTACTATGAGCCTAGCATGTAATGCATGTGACAGCGATGAGTGCCACTTAAAACTGACCTTCCTCTCAGCTGCAGGTGGACACTAAGGTGTGCGATTTGCAACAGACTTCTTCGATGCCAGCATATTTGATACGGCATTGTGGATCCAGGTGGTGTGAGTATGTGCATGTGTTGGACAGTGTGGTGCAAGCCGAGCCCCATCAGACCAACGAATAGAAAACCTATAAGCCACATGAGTGCACAAAGCAATGTTCTGCTATGCTCATGATCATGTTCTGGCTGGTCACCAGAGCACAGATGAGACACATCGTGAAGTGGGCAGCCTGTACCACTGGCCCGGCATAGTGGCCGACGCATGCATGTGCGCGGCCTTGCAGTGACTGCCAATCTAAGAAAGCCAGGTGGATGGACAATAACGAACAACCAGTGCTGTTCATGCCCACTGAACCATACAAGGACATCGCCCTGGACATAATGGGCCCATACCCATGCTTACCACATGGCAAGCGAATTATACTAGCTGTGATGGATATGTTCAGTCGGTGGATCGAGGCTTACCCACTGAACAGTTCTCGTGCACCAAACATCTGCACAGTGCTGCAGACGGACCTTTTCTGTGCTGGGGCTACCCGCACACTATCCTGATGGACAATGGCTGTCAGTTCGTGGGGCGGAAGTCAAAGCAATGGTGTTGCCAAATAAATGTGACAATGTATTTCATGGCCATCTACGAACCCTGCGCGAACCCGATGGAGAGGTGCAACCAGTAGTTGAAGTTGCAACTCCACCTACAAGTCGGTGGTGATCAGCCGCTGGGATGAACACCTGCCCGATGTCTTGTTCGCCCTCCGCTGTCGGGTAAATGCCACCACTGGGGAGATTCCAGCTGCCCTGGCCCAGGGCCGAGAGTTCCTAAGGTGGCGTTAGACTAGCATCGCCGAAAGCGACATGGTGCAGCCCAATGCTGAACGAACAGCACTGCCGAGAAGGGGAGGAGAGAAACGCAGCAGAAAGCTAACACCAAGCAAGGGCAGTACCTGCAGAACATCATGCCCACCACTAAACAGGCCCACTCTACTTGCAGCCCCGAGACAAGGTGTACGTCAGGAAATTCCAACTGTCCAATGCAAACCAGAACTTCTGCCCCGGCCTGGCCCCCCCACTATATGGGTCTGTGGGTTGTCCGCCGCCTCCTCGGACGAACGAACTACATCGTACATGGAGAGGACGGCAAGGATAGGAAGATGGACTGCTACAATCTGAAGTGCGCGCGAATCAGCCCATGTGACACTGATACCACCCCCAAGACACCGAGTAGACTGGTCCTAGATTCTGACCCTACCACTGTGACACCACCTGACGAACATGCAGGGATGCCCAAGACCAACTTAGACCAGGCATTCGCCTGGTTTTTCATGATAATGCAGGGTGCTGCGTCGCCCGTCCCCGACTAGCCAGTCGTCATGGAGCCGGACGAAGAGGCAGTAGACGAGCACACGAGGCCAACACGGGGGTACTGGGACGCCCGGGTGTCGCTGCAGGATGCTACCTTCTCCGTCATCATGGAGGAGCCGCCAAACGAACTGCGCGGGAGGCGGGGCTGCTGCCGCCCTCTGGGGGTGCTGCCACCTGACCCAGATCAACAGCCCGAGACGAGCGCCACATTGCACTCTAAAATAGCCCCAGCACCATCTTAAGGGCATCGCCCACTCGCCACCCCCGGCAGCGCTGGTGGCTACCCTGATGGAACGATCTCGTGCCACTCGCGGTGGCCACGGCAGGCCCTTCACAGTGGAGTACTTAGATATATTTTCTCCCTCTGATCTTGTGACATCAAGTTACACACATACTCACACCACATCGCCGCTGAGGGATAATTTGTCACGCACCGAACCGAAACATGCTCTGAGAACCCTTTCCCACCCCATTCCTGCATGTCTAAGCTGGGTGGCGTCCTATAATATCCACCAGTTTCGCAATTTCTATCCCTGGCTCGCAGACACATTTTTATGCATCCATTCAACCATACATTTGATATAGTTCCTTGATCATATTGCCATGCAGTTACATCTTCAACAGTTTCTTCCAGACAAGTTCTTTTCTCAGCTTGAACTCATGCTAGGTAACTGACCCCTCCTGCTCCGAAAATGACCCCTTCTGCTCTGTATATTATCCCTAAATTACTCCTCCTGCTCTGCAAATGACCCCTTAATTACCCCTCCTGCTCCACAAATGACCCTTAAATAACCCTTTCTGCTGCACAAATAACTCATTCTGTTCCACAAATTTCCCCTTAATGACCCCTACTGCTCTGTAAATGACCACTAAATTACCCCCTAAATGACCTATAATGAACCCTAATGACCCCTGATAGTGGAGCGATTGTCGTGCGCATTGCTGTGCTGTTTAATGGAAAGAGTGGCAAACATTGATGGAAATATTGTGAATGGTTGTGAAAGATTTGCCATGTGTTTGCAGCTGGCCAATCACATGCAGGCATTCAGACATAATATGCAAGCGTCAGTATGCAGGAGTAGTATTTTAATCAATCTTTTCATTAATCTCGCAATCTTTCCATCAATATTTCGCAATATTTCCTTCAATCAGCACAGCAATGAGCTCCACAATCGTTCCACAATCGCTCCACATGCTCGACAATCAGGTATCATTAAGGGATCTTAGGGCTCATTTAGAAGTAATTTGCCGAGCAGGAAGATTATTAATGGTTCATTTGCAGAGCAGAAGGGTTCCTTTAGGGATCAGTTGCAGAGCAAGAGGGGTCATTCAGGTGTCATTTGCGGAGCAGGAGGGATTGTTTAGGAGTAATTTGCGAATCAGAAAGGGTCATTTAGGGTTCCTTTTCGGAGTTAGGGGGTCGTNATTTACAGAGCAGAAAGGGTCATTTGGGGGTGTTTGCGAAGCAGAAGTGGCCATTTGCAGAGAAGGATTAATATGTGAACCATAAATGGTCATTTAGGGTTCATTTTCGGAGCATGGGAGGTCATTTTCACATAAGAAGGGGTCATCTGGGGTAATTTGCAGAGCAGAAGTGGTAATCTAGTGGGAATTTGCAGAGCAGAAGGGGTCATTTAGAGGTAATTTGTGGAGCAGGAGGAGTAATTTAATGGTCATTTGCGAGGCAGAAGGGGTCATTTGCGTAGCAGGAGGGGTCATATGCGGAGCAGAAGGGGTCATATGCGGAGCAGAAGGGGTCATTTGCGGAGCAGGAGGAGTCAGTTGCCTAGCATGAGTTCAAGATGAGCAAAGAAATTGTCTGGAGAACTGTCGAAGATATAACTGCATGCAAATTTGATCAAGAAACTAGATGAAATGCCTGGTTGAATGGATGCATAAAAATGCTTAAATCTCACTGATGAAATATATTAGTAATTCAATATATAGAGCAGTAGTTAGACAAAGTAGATACAGAAGTTGCTACTGCGGAAAGAAATCCAGTATTTTAATGAAGATAATGCAAGGCAACGATTGTATGAAGTCTACTGTACAGCTTACCTCTATGGATTTACCTTCTACCACTGCTGGAAAATTACACAGAAAACATTCTTGCTAATGTGGAAAGATCATCAGAAAAAGCTTCCATGCTTGGCGACAGGAGAAGAGTAATTTTTTGAAAAACCAATCTTATGCTTTTATTAGCTGCTATAAATATTACAGATAGTTCACTCGATGGGATAACTTAAATAAACACACCAAGACCTACAAATGTAGTGTTCTTACGCCCACTGAGAAACAGCATGTTTTGACTTCATCAAATTCTGTTAATACACTACATAAAATATTTGCAGACGACGAGGGAACTCGCATGATGAAGTATTACGACAATGGTTACGTGCAGTTTATGCAAGGTGATACATTAAAGAACCACACCAAGAACTGTAAGAATTTGTCTTATGAGAGCCAGCAAGTGTTGCCACCAATGACTCTTGCTGCATCGATTGGTACTTATTCGCTAGGCGATTGTGTTGATGCAGTTAATGCTAAAGATGGAATGAGAGCAGTAGAGTCGGTTTGTGTGGAATGTACACTTGCAAGACTTTCGCATGAAGTCGACAAACTTCAAAATAAACAGTCGTCGGCTCTAAACACAGGTGATGACCACACGACTCCTACAAAGAAATGTAAACTTGATATTGAGTATGAAACAAGTGGTGAAGACGATAATGAAGACAGCATTGATTATGACTATGATGACAGTGATGATGAAGAATCTTATGAGAGTGACGATGATTCTGTCAACATTCCCACGCATTTCACCAACGAGTTTCCTTTGACAGGTGGTGTGAAGAAGGCAGAAGACTTCAAGAATGCTCGTTACATATATCCCGAAGATCCGAATGAACGTTTTGATAGAAAAAAATATTTGATTGACCTGCAAAAAGTGGGAATCTGCCAAACATTGTTAATATATATTCAGTCATCGATGAACTGAATGATCGGGGTTATATCAGATGAGACTGTTGGCTACTCTCCATAATCTGCAAACATCTAAAAAATGTGAAGATCGAATGTACAAAATAGTTTTAAAGATATAATGTATATACTAAGTTAACAAATTAAATTTATACATATATAATAATGTGTCGTTAATTTCTGTGAAATACTTCTTAATTCAGTGGTGTCAACAATCGATAGAAAGAGGCTGATTTAGATCATATTTAAGTGAGTGTGTGCAGGAGCACTATTGTCCATTCAGAAGTATTATGCTTTGTTGTATGTCAAGTGGTGTGATTTCCCAGCTCGCTACAAGTCCTGGGTCACCGATACAGAAATCGAGCGGTGAACACTGAAGACTGCAATTAATATACCTGTGTATATGTATTTTTTCAATTGATTTTTCTCATGTTGTACATTACTGAATATAATTAGTTTTTAAAAATATGCTCTGTTTTATTCCATTTTTAACACATTGCCGATAATAATTACCTACTTTTAAATATAATTTTTTCTCAAATAAAAAAGTCACGTAGAATATAAAATAAATCAAATGTGTTATTTTACATACCTTGTGGGTATGGACCTCGTCGGCTCTGACTACTGAAACAAGAGTTACCAGTGTGCTCTAGTGGGTGATAATAAATTAAAAGAACAGTATATGAGGTCTTGGTGATAAAGGGGGCTGGAAGGGAGCTGACAGCACAACCTATACGAAAAAAATTAAACAATTATGGCTGCCACCTGGTGGCTAAATTGCCAGCTTCCCTGGTGTGCTAATCGATAATTAATACCATAGTGCCACCAAGGTGTCGCAAATGAAAACAAATCACAAACGGATTAAAACAATATGGTCGCATACAATTGTAAGGTTATTCAGGGGGAGGGGTATGTTAAGACAATGTGATTGATTGGAGAACGTCAGTCCTCTGCTGGATGTGGTTCTGGGGGAATCTCCGGAAATGTTTGTTATTTTATAATTTTGTAAAATATTTTTTTAAATAAAAAAAAATATTTAGAAATATACTTTTTTTTATTTTTAAGATTTTTTTTGGAATATTTTAGACTTAAAGTTATTGGGGTTATGTTAAAAAACACCATCAGCCAATATGGGTGTCAGAGTCAGTGATTTAATAATATGTTCCTAAGTTAAATTAGTTTTTTATCGAATTTTATATATTTTTACTCAATTTTAAGTTTTAAAGGTCATTGAGGTCAATTTCAAGGTAGTCAATAACCAACATGGTGGTCGGGGGTCATCAATGTAAGATTTTCCTTGATTTTTAGAATAAATTTTTTATTGCTATTTTGCTTGATTTTTTATGATTGGAATGTGGGTAGGTAGGGGTAGGTGTTGATGGTTTGGGATGATTGGGTTGTACGNGGGGGGGGGGGGATTGAAAATTATATGTTTCTCGATTTTTACAATTTGTTTGCGATTTTTCTTGATTTTATAATAATTGTTAGGGGTTTCGGCCCGGCGAGGGGATGAGGCGAGTGTGGAGGGTGGGTGTGAGGTTAACGTTATATGTTCTTCGATATTTAGAATACATTTTTAGATTTGTTCTCGATGTTATAATAATTGCCAGAAGGTGTAGGTTGGTATATTACACTATTTTTCAGATTTTTTTTTACTTTTCTTGTGATTTTTCATAATAATTGCTAGGGGTAGGAGAGGAGAGGGACTGTGGTGCGTGTGAAGAGGTGTTGTGGAAGGGGGCTATGGATGTGGTAGGTGCAGGATGGAGTTCGGGAGAAGGGGCCATGTCAGCTGATCCTGCCCGGTCCGCTGGAACTTGCTCAGAGCCTCAAATCCTCTTTTACTGATATGAGTATTAAGTGGCTCATTTCGCTAAGAGCGTCGAATCCTCTTGCTCGCCTGATGACTTTTTGGTTCGAATCCACTTTCTTCATTTTCCCCTTTTTTTTTGTGAAAAATTTGATTTCGGATGTGATTTTTGGGGTAAAACAGACACTTTTGTAGAAAAATATGGCCACCAGCTGACCGGAATGACAGAGCAGGGAGTAACGTCATCCAAGATGGCGGACGGCTCCTGGCTCTTGAAGTATGATGCATGCGCCAAAATAAACATTCCTATACTACTGCCACTGTAACTAGAAATCTATCGTTTCTGCGGCAGTTAAGGTTATCCACGCCACTAAAAACCTATTATTTCAAGAATTGGAAATTAAATCAGTCATCTTTAACGTTTATCAACACATAAAATACACTTACTTTAGTAAAAACTTAAAAATTTGCTTTTGTATGTCTATCAGAAATAAAAGTTATACCTCAGATTTTATGTGAGAGTTGTAGGCGGTCTTAGAAGTGGACTGGTAACTTTCTGACTCGAATTAAAATATAGCTAAAAAAAAAATTATTTGAACTTTTTAAATATATTTTCTATGCACAATAGAACATACATGTAATGAAAACTAAATAAGTTTTCATTATCTCTTTTTTTTTTAAACTGGTATTATAGACAAGTAACTATACAAATAACGATGCGTTTCCGTGAAATTTACGGAGAGTCCGTTTTTGAAAATCAGTGTGTCCTTAATTTTACGGAGAGTTTACGGACACGTATGGAAACATTTTTATCAGCAATTTTCCGTAGAATGAAGGATTTTTTTATCAGTGTATATAGGCGATCACTTTAACCGTTTCAGAGACACGTTAACTTATGTTCTCTGGAGTCTTAAATAAGAAAACATTTTACGTGTGCTGTACACAGCACTTGTTTCATATCACAACCAGTGAGGTTGTGTGCTCAGCTACGAACTATTACTAACTATTACAACTATTACAACTATTATAGTTATTACAGGGACAGCATTACTATTTAAGAATCAGTTACAGTCACAGGGAAGATCACTGGGTATTAAGAGGGACACCCGATTCTCGAGGAAAGACCAGTTGCATTTCAAAACCGTCCAGCTCATATCCACTTCCATGATAGGATGATTGGCGTATTATGCGTCTGCATGCGAATCACAGACGTAATAGTATCAGAGTAACTTTACTCTGATTGGACGCTCGAGTTGAGAAATGTCTCCTTACATAGAAAAGAGTGGACTTGAATAATTTGTCGGCTCTTAACAACGAGGTCTTAGAGCTGATGAGAGTGAAGTGAGGTGAATATGGAGCAACGCCGGAATGCAAGGGTGGGGGAAACGGGAGATCCCTGAGAAAACCCATCGACCAGCGGCATCGTCCGGCACGATTCTTACTTGCGAAAATCTGGGAACGAGCCCTAGGTGGGAGGCGAATATTCTGACCACTACACCACTGAGGTCCACACAAAGAAAAGAGGGCAATAATATAAAGAATACTGTTGATATACCCATAGGGTATTAAAATCTTAGCGAGAATGGAAATCTTTTCGCGAATATCGGTTTGTTATTATGTATTGTGACTGGCAGTGTACAGCTCAGTCCAAGAAAATCCCTGTGCTTATGTACACGACTGTGTACATGGTTCTGGGTAGGTTAAGATGGTTCATCCCACGCAAGACTATTTCTTCACTGTTAAAAATATTATCCGCATTTTTTAAGGAGAATTGATCACAACTCTCCGACAATTACGGTCACATTACTTTTTCAATAACGGACTTTCTGTAAATGTCTTAGAACTTTCCGTGAGTTCGCAGAATTTTTCCGTATATTTGCTACTTAATTTTTTTTTAACGTCCTGCATAAAAAATATATTACGAAAATAAATCTTTAATTTTCTCTATGTGGGTATTTACTGTGTGTAAAAAAAATATTTAAAAAATTCAAATATTTTAATTTAGAGCAATATTTGAACAACAAGAATCTAAAGTTTGGGAATCTGTGAATCTTGTCGCTTACTTCCGACTTTTTCGTGTCGGCGAAAAAGGGTATAAAAATGTAATTTTTTGAAAAGTAACATACATTGTTTATCAGTTTCTAGTCATGTTCGACAGTTTTAAGTGTTGATAACTGTTACAGGTACTTTCATACAACTTCTCTATGTTTGAAGGAGTAAGTTTAAGTGGCATGGATATCCTAACTACCGCAGAAGCGACAATTCACTAGTAACAAAGTTGTTGAGTTGAGTTGAGAGATTTGAGTAGCTCTTAACAACGAGGTCTTCAGATCCGATGAGGATTAAAAAAGGTGAGATTGGAGCTGCGCTGGAACGCAAGGGCGGGGAAACGGAAGATCCCCGAGAAAACCCGCCGAACAGCGGCATCGTCCAGCACGATTCCTATTTGCAGAATTACGGGAGTGATCCAGCTGGAGATTGAACCTGGTTCGCCTTGGTGGGATACGAGCAGTCTAACCACTCAGCCACCGCGGCCCCTGATACAGTAGTGAAGAAAGCGCCGTGTACACTGGCTATTGTTCGTTCCCGAAACTCGAAGCTGTATACATGAAGTAGGGAGCCGTTCCATATTTTCTATTTAATGATCTCAGCTCCTTTCTTCCATCATTGCGGATCACGTTTCCGAATATGAACTGTCTGTAAAATGTTTCGTAAATATATTCGGAAATGTTTAACTGTGTTATTTACGCTTCTTGGCGGCAGATTGTGTATGTCTTGGCGTCGTCCTGCAGATGTTAAGACTCACGATCCAGGACATCGTTACTACAGTACCTGTCGTTCTCTGTGTCCCCACTACTTTAAAGTCTAGCATCATGTTGTTTCTGCATTTTATACATCTTTCATTATTATACTATGATGCGTGCAATGCCTTCGTAAAAGTCGTTTTCCCCATAAATTTTAATAACCAAATTTGGGGATAAAGCGAGAAATATTTTTGATTAGGAGTGTAGCAGTACTCCTAATGAAAAAAGTTGAATACATATCGAGCCGGAACTTGTAGAATAAAATGGTAGATTACAGCCGAATAACGGTCACTTCGATAACAGTTGAAAATTTTCTAAACCTAAAAAAATTATTATTATTCTCATTACAATCATTAATCGAAACCTGTTCTGTTGATTGATTTAGGGACACCCGAATATCGTGAAAATATTTCCGCGCCTACTAGATTTCAATACACTACGGGCGTACCAGCTGTTTTCCTTTCCTTATTGGTCGCGCGTCTTTGCGAGAAGACATTTTCTTACTTGACTGGCCAATCATAATAAGGTAACTCCGATACCGTACCTCTCTGATTCGCGGGCATACACCGAAGATGCGCAACACCTATATCACCCAATTACGAAAGCGGATCTAAGCTAAATTGTTATAAAATACTTCAGGTCATCAAATTTTATCGCAATATTCGGGCGTCCCTATTGATTACCTGTAAATATTATTTCGGAAAGTATTATGCATGCTATCGTGCAATTTGCATGAGTCTACAAGGTACAATTTAGGAACTGCGAGAAATTTCCTTTAAACTCATACTCAGACCGTTCGTATGTCGTCCTACTTGATACTCTATTTATTTGTTGGCTAACTGAACACATTTTAAATTTAACAATAAAAATTGCTGGCGCGTTACTATGCAAGGTTTATTGTCACAGTCCCCTGATGCATGGAGCATTCGATATCACGGCTGGACCAGCCATGGTTTTAACACTGCGGACTCTCAGGCCCTTGTAGGAGCCGGGTTGGGGCTGGGCTGTGGTTCCGGCAACCAACCTGTAATGGGTGTAAGGTGAAGGGTCCAGGTGCCCTGAAAACCGGATTGTGGTGATCCAGTCCGTGTGTGTAGGGGGGAACTAGGACCTGGCAACCTGGTAGGGCTGACGTGACGAATGGAATGTCAGTTATCGTTGGGCCATCCCCTGGCTAAAGCTCTAGCAGTAAGTGACCGGCGTAAGTGAAAGAGTGAGCTGGTGTGAGGTGTTTTTCCCGGCCTTTGTCGGTTGAGTGCCCGCACTGGTGATCTCCGGTGGGGCCTGCTCATTGATGATTGGGTGTTCCCCTGCTGCTGTGAAGGCTGCCGACTCAATTCCTTAATGGAGCAATGATGCGAATATATAGCCTAGCACTGCTCAAGTTCATCTCCACCTCCTCGTGGTTGGGCTGGTAACATGGTGGCCACACCATGGCTAACGGAGTGAGGGCGATTGAAGGCAGTAACGGCCTGTCTGTGCACAGATAACCAGTTATGGCGAGGTTATGTGCAGTCATCCAGATACTGTATATATTCTTCGCCCTGCGGTGAAGACCCGCGAACCGAATTGCATTCTCAAAGCTGAGGCTCGATGTGGCAAGTCGGGCTGATCTCGGGGNTGGGCTGTCCTGGGTGAAAACTCAGTTTGCATGTCTGAAAATTGTGGGTACCCAGGGGATCAGTGTGAAAGCCCCGGCTTCGGCCGTGCTCATCGCGGGTCGGACTCTGGGTGGCATTGGTTGATCCTTCTGCTTAGAAGGAGATCTGGAGGTGGGTGTTTGCCCGGAGGGCTGGGCCTGGCGTGCCGGAAAAGGCAGTAGCAGCTGCCGGGGAACGCAAGCGTGCTGACCTGCCCCAGGTTCTGGTTACGAAGAGTTGATGTTCACGAAAGGTCGACGGTCTGGTCCGCCTAGTAAGATTACTCGTTCACAAAGCGGGTTTGTAGAGTGGGGATAGCACTCGGCCCCATCAAGGTGGCACGTACGTATTCAACTCCTTACTCTGCTGTTGATAGGTGAGGTGGAACCACCCTCGGGTGGAGAACATCGACCTACTGCGATTGGAAATGTCGTAATCTCTTTCTATTGAGAGCATTCAACTGCTCCCAATTAAGGAGCTCCTGATCTCACTCCAAATTTACATGTGGTGGCATGAAAGCCTGGCAGAGTGCACCTCCAGGTTATGATACCTGACGTGAATATGTCTGGAGTGACAACTTATATGCCTGGGAAATTTCTGATCCTGAGGTGCACTCTTAAACATACGCTCTGAATGGTTTCTCCTACTATACCGTAGCGGATAAGGCAAAGGAGGGTGAGCCATGTGGATCAAGCTGTAATAGTTTACAGAAAACACGCGGACTCTCAATCCAGCCATCTGAGTTCAAATCTCGCTGGGAACTGTAAACTAATTTTTTTTTTTTTTTAGATGTAAATGATCACGATTTTACCCAATCAACCATGGCGGCCTGAGTCTCGTTTACATAAAGCTTTAAAGAGAAAGCTCTTTTTGTGGCCGACAAAATTAAAACGTTCGCTCATGAGAACGAAGTTTGTGAAATCTTCAACTCGTTGCGCGTAAGATAATTTGGATCGGCTGACGCTACATTACAAGAACGGCTTATGTCGACATGCAACATGTCGTTTCTGACTTGAGACAGGGTGCTATCGCATTGGATTCTGCGTAAATTTGCTGGCCGTATCACCCCTCTGCGACTTTACCCACGACCAACATTAATATTCTGCAAGTATAAACCGAGTTATCAGATGTGAATATGACTTCTCACTTGCGAGCTACGTCGTAGGACTATGAGGGGGAAATGAGGTGAGAATGTAGCAGCGCCGGAATGCAAGGGTGGGGTAAATGGGATATCCCGGAGAAAACCCGCCGACCATCGGCATCGTCCGGCACGATTCCCACTTGCGAAAATCCGGGAGTGACCCGGCTGGTGATTGAACCCGGTTCGTATTTGTAGGAGACGAGCAGTCTAACCGCTCAACCACCGCGGCCTCACAAACACTGGAGATAGATACCAGTGTGTCTGGATAATGTATAAAGTTAATTGTGACGTGCAAGTTTATAATCCTTTTGAAACCAAAGTATGCTATATCGCCATGGAGATTAAGTCGAAATAAAGGTAGTAACGGAGATTATTCCCATGAAATAATTTGACGACAGCAACAGACAGGTGTTGTGGTGTTTATAGATCTTTGTCACATTACACGTTTTCCAGACAATCAATGTTCCATCATAAAAATGTCCCTCCAATATTTGAAATGAACTGGTGTTTCAGGTCCAGCTTCAAATATGTATACTGCCCTTAGGATTCACTTTTAGACCATAAGTCGTATATATGTTTTCCACATTTTTTTGTAGATAACTTGCAGCCAAAGTTTGTCAGTATAATTTAGATACACCCTTTACTGACCGTGTGTTGTTCACTGATTGCTAGAAGCCCGCTTGATGCATGTACAGCGCACATAAAGAATAAGCAATTGCAACACTAGAGCTCACAAATGGACTTTCGACTGAACTGGTTGAATGCCTATTAGCATGTGTGTGTATCAGTAGTGTACCGATATCTACGCGGTTGTATGTTATTTCGTAGTCCATAAGATAAAAAAGAAATACTCTGACCTACCACTGCTGGGCTCCGCAGTTCGATCTCAGGATACGCCGGGTGGGAATTCTTGGCCGAGTTTATCATGTAGGATGCATGGCGGACGCTGCCATGTTTTGGAGGTTTCCTCGGAGTTTTCCCGTTTCCTCCTCCATCTTATTTCCCTCGTCGATGCTCCGCACCCGTTTCAACCTTCATCTCATCCGTTATTATGTGAAAAACTGGCGTTTCCCTTTCTGCCATCCGGGGGGAAAATATCTATTTTCAGATACCAAATAAATTCACTTGGAAAGTACTTGTTTATAGTGAGAAATATTTTGTTTACTCAAATAATCTCTTCTTGCTCCAAACATTTACATTCTTTCCTTTGAATAAAATAAATAATTATAAAATAACCTTTTCGGCCGAATAATTATTTGGTTGTTGTATAGGCTATAAAAAAGTATTTAACAAGTACTTTAACGAACTATTTTGTTAACCGTTAACATAATTAATGTCGTGGAAGTTTCAAACAAGTATTATGATTAAAGTGAATAAAAATTTAGTGAACTGCAATAATCTGATCTCTATTGTTGCAGAATTGATTGCGACAACAAATCAGCTCGGTCCAGTAATGGCATGGATTTAGTTGACCGTAGGGTAGTCGGGGTAATTATATTGTGTATTTACGAATTTGCAAATACGAAAGTTTGTTTTTAATCTCTCTGGCAAATGTGATGATACCAGTATTAGTTAGAGTATTTCTTGACGCGCAACAGTGGTAAAACACTCGCAGTGGAATAATTTCAGCAGTAAACTATAAGCAAATCGGTAAAACATTAAAATATTACCTACCGTACATATAATTCATCACGCGCTCTATAAACCAGAATGTATTTCAGCATTGTTAACAGTCACTTTGGTCGAGGCCACCAAACCGCAGCCTAGGTGTTAGGCTTTAAATGTTGGTCGTGTTTATTTTTTTTATATTAATAATACTCCCCTCGCTTCACACTCATCGGCTCTCAAGACCTCGATGTTTAGAGCCGCTCAAATATCTTTACTCACTCACACTCACAAAATCCTAAATGTTTGTGGCAACCAAAATATATAAGAAAAAACTGCTTTCAGCAAGAAACTATTTGATTGCCCCATACACAAACAATTAATTTTGTTATTCAAACAAATAGTGTTTTTTTTACTACAACAAAACATTTTTCTTAGTGCAAAGTTTTTCTCCATGGTGAATCTGCCCAAAGTCCGGACAACTGTGGAGATATTCGTTCACTCACTGGCGTAAGTCCAGTAATGTTGCCGGGTCATTATGTCGAATGGTGGTAAAGTTCAAAATTCTTTTTTAAAGTGCAGTGTTCGTAATTATAGTACATTCACTGTTTATTCGGATGTTTTGAAACGAACCTTTGAAAAATCATCCTAGGCGTAACATGTCAATCTGTTTTTCAATAAATTGTATACCCCAAATATATAATACTGTGATTAAATTTAGAGTACTCTATTGATGAGTAAATTACACTTTTACTTCGTATCTTCAATAACTTGTACTATTTATTTCGTATTCAATAGAATTAAAATCACTGAGAGCAGCGATGTGTTGGCAACGGCTAGTAAGAAATAGTCCACAGTAAAATTTTTTTTAACCTTAATTTTGTGTGCTATTTGTAAATTAAACGTTGCCTATTGGTATATTTGTATTTTAAAGCAGCACATAAGGAAATATATTTCATTGTTACAGTTAAAAATATTAGCGCAAATTACCGTGCGTAGGCCCTAGGGATATGGTGTTATTTTAATCCGAAGGAGAAAATTAAATAGGTGGAGCGTAGCTTGTCGTTCTCTCTCTCTCTTTCTCTCTAGATCTTTCTGTCTCTCGGGAAGTTTCGCACCGCCTGAAGTAGCAGGAAAATTACATACGTTTTCAATTTTAGCATATTTGATACTTATTACAGCCAAAATAATGCATTTTTAATTTGTAGTTTACATTTGAAACGATATTTTATTGTTTGAATACGTATTATAATATATTTAGATGTGATGGAGGGACGGTTACACATCCGAAGTTTGCACAAGTGGTGACTGGCGACGTCGACATGGCATGGCAATTTTCTGAACCATGCATCAAGTTCGTACTCATGTTTTTGAAACCTATCTAGGAAAGTAACGATATTGTGATAAATCTGTTTTGCGACGGTAGGAACAAATATACTGTAAAGTGCGTCGCGACCGCTGTGCGTGTGGAAGCGTATTGTTGCCATAACGTTACGTTCGACCAGTGTGTGCGTGTGTGTGTGTGTGTGATTGCAAATATCGGACGAGTGAAATTTATAAGTGGTTTGAAAGTCACGTCTGTTTATCACAATGTTGTAACCTTGACCTAGGTGTTTGAAACACAATTGTGTTTAACGTGCTAACGTTTCTGTGATTTGAAAGTTTGTCACAACACTAACAAAATACTAAGCCCACCCAGATAAATTTAAATAAATAATCAAATAAACCTAGAAAACAGTACGTACCATTGCATATAAATATGAGCGGATTAAAAGTTACCGTAGCCCTACTTATGTACATGTTCACCACTATCTTTTAAGTTTGTCTTTGCTATGAAAACTAAGCAACACGAGTTGTATGCTTGAATTGACTGTGTCTTTTCGTTGGACTCGTTGTTCCTTCGTTTTAATTTTTATTCCAACTCAGGCCGTCCTTTCAACGAAATAACCCAACACATATAAATAACAAGAGGTTAAACCCTACAGTTCTTTCCCCCGCAGTTATAATAGGGTTAACCCCAGTCGCGGAAAAATTTTAACTTGTATTACGTGTAATGTGCTATGTCGTGTATAATAAATATGTTAGCAATGTAAATTCAAAACCGTAAGAACTATCGTCAACATAGATATTGTTAAAAAGTCATAAAGTTGACCTAAATATGGTTATAGGTCTTAATTGTGAAAATTCATAAGAAATGCTATTTGAAATATGACTAAATTCTTTGAACAGCTGAAAACAGTAAACAAACATTTGAGAGTTAAAACGTATTAACATAGCAGTGTTTATGCTTATGTGTAGCGGAAGGATACGTAATCGGCAACAAAAAAAAGAACTTTAGCAGGGCTTTAGAAAAGTGTGAAGTAACCGTGAATGGCATATACATTTCTTTTTATTCATTTAAAATTAGAACAAATTTTCTCGTAGTAAAGACGTATTTACGTCTCTTGTAATTGCGCAGGCTTTCTTACGTATGGCAATCATTTTATAAACGGTTTGTGTCTGTATAAACACTTTTTATATTCCTGCTTAAGATCTACTTTTCTCTTTATTTTGAATAAGTCCACTATTCAGGGACGCACTTAGAATTTTGAATTGGAGCGGGGAACTAGACATAAAAAAAACATAACATTAAAAATTGTCATTTTATAAACTGGCAAGTACATAATAAAAATATTGATTTTTCACAAGATATTACATGCATGACATTGTAATTTAAGTCTGCCGACTATAATTACTACATATCAACCGTTTCCCGGTCTGTTGCTGTTCTCTTTTTAGATTATACTGATGCATTGTGAGCTTCTCCCCACGTATCGATCACACGATTTTCTCTGCCACAATTTAGTACCAAGTGGTCAGTATTCAAGTGGCTCTTGGCTTGCAGTAAGACTACTCTTACACCTCTGACTTAAATTCCATGAAATAAGTAAACGGCTTGCGGATTATTCTTACTGGATGTTCTGTAAAATGGGGTCGTGGTGAATGAGCGGTTAGCCTGCTCGCCTCCCATAAAGGTGAAGCGGGTTCAATCCCCGGTCGGGCCACTCCCGGATTTTCGCATGTGGGAATCGTGCCGGACGATGCCGCTGGTCGGCAGGTTTTCTCGGTGATCTCCCGTTTCGCCCACCACTTCATTCCGGCGCTGATCCATACTCACCTCGATCACCCTCATGGGCTCTCAAGACCTCGCTGCTAAGAGACGCCCGAATTTCTCCGCTCAGAACACTGTTTCTCAAAATACACATGTCAGATACACACAAAACTACTCAAGGCCATACATTGAAATTTCTTATAGACTTTCCGCCAGTAAAATAATAGGGTGACCGCTGAATTTCCCATAGGTGCACGCAGCACGACGAGAACAGCGCACGCCAGTTGAGTGCTTTGAGCTTAGCGGCGACGGCACATTTGACGTGCGTGGCAGTATCGCCCCTATCGCTCCAGCGCCTCACGGCCTCGAACGCGGAAAAAGCTCCAGGTCTACGGCAGCCTCTAGGTTGAGCTTGGGTCAGTAACCACGTCTCCTTGATAAAGAGCTCCACTGCGCGTTATAGCAGCGGGGCCGCCAAAGAACCGCTGGGTAGGAATGTTTTAATGAGTCTCGTCTAAGGTTGCCGGAAGTGCTTCCGTTTGTGCACATTTTCGTGAAACCATTTACAATTTTATAGCAAACGTTTACTATTCTTGTGTCTCTGCCTGAATTTTTCCCATAAGTTACTGGATAATAAGTAACAGAGCAGAATTTTTAAATTTTTTGTTTTAAGTTTGTTTTTAATTTTCGCACGAATTTACTAAAAACTTGTTTATCGCAATGTCTGTGTCCTTCCAACCTTGTTAAAAAAAATTTCCTTTATAAACTTAAAATTTTCACATGAATGGCCATTTCATTTCAACGTTTGTTCAATAATAATAAACATTTCTTTAACACAGATTTGAAATTTTTTTTGTGTATTTTGGTTTTTCGGAGCTTTCTACTAGGTCTATATACAAACATAGTTTTCCCATGCACAATATATGACTTCATAAAATGAGTAGTATTTTATTTACTTACTATTAATTTAATGTTTACCATTCATGGCCATGATACCGCTGACATATATCAACTCGAGTGTGTAATCACCACAATAGAGAACGTACCTATTAACAGAAACAAAAATTATTTTAACGAGTTTGCTTAGGGCACAAATAAAGCATGCATATTTATATGGTGCACACGTATCTACAGAAAACACAAATATGGCTTTAAATAATAATTTCTGTTGTGTTTGTTTTAAGATGAATATTGAAACGGTTTCAGCCACTGTGAATAAGAACCTAAAATTTGTAAATGGAAGATTGATAAATTGTCAAATATTTCTTGACGTAACTCATGGTGTCGTCTTTCAAAGTGAATTATCTCATTTATGTGAGTTAGCTTTTATTATTTGTACATGCCATGCCATTATGCAAAAAATATGCCGTCTAATTTTTTTGTGCGAGTACATGTTAGTAATATCTACAAGTTGAGCTATATTTTGTACAAATATAAAGAAATTCATTTTTTTTCCTGATTTGCGTCTTTAAGGAAGCGTTATTTGACTGCATTTCGAAAACAATTACTGACGTTTGGCCGTGGTCCAGCGAGGTAACTCATTGCGCCAGCAGGAACGGCGCAAAACGTGGACAGGCAACAACGAATCGTTGTGTTACCGCGCGTCTCGTGAACGTCCTGAGGATGACATTGTACATTAGTGTTAATGTTGTTTGAGATACGACTGCCCGAGTGTCGGAGAGTGTTTGTTTGTTTCCGTGTGTACTCTGCGAGTCGTCCCCACCAGGCAAAGAAAAATTGGTTTTATCCCGTAGAAAGAGAAGGATAGAGAGAGAGAGAGAGAGAGAGAGAGAGAGAGAGAGAGAGAGAAAAGAAGGAATGCTCAAGAGTAAAAGCAAACTTTTGTTATGCTCCTCCCACGTGCGCATGTGCTGTGAGTCTTCGTCGTCGACATGCAAGTGTTCCTCTTCGCCGCCAATATGTTCGCCAGCATGTTCATGGTTCACTATACAAGCGGCCATGCACGTGGATTTAGCGCGGTAGAACAAACGGCATTTTTAGAACGCGTGACTTAAACGGCAGTCTCGCAGCGAGCCGTCTTTTCGCACAAAGGCTGCGTTCCTAAATTAACGGGCGCTGATGACCAGCAGGAAATCTTCAGGGAACACCAGAATGTCAAAATTAAGAAAACAGCCAGTCACTGGAATTTTAGGTTGATGCCAAGTGTCATGAGAGTAGAGAGAAAAGGTTGGTTCTGGTACAGAATCCCTGCACATGATTAAAAAATGCATTTGAAGATAGTAAACATTGATTAAATTTAATTATTTTTACAAAATAATACTACAATATGTAACATAAGACAAAAAAGAGTATTTACTAGGAGTGTCTAAAAAGCATATTCAGGAGTTACAAAGCTTAGAAAATTCTAAAAGTTCAAGGTTTGTAAAAATTCTGCGTAATGCACCATCTTGTATAACATTTAGCACTTCCAAGTAGGGGCCCGCAATATTATCATAATTCATTTAAAATTAATATACTTATAGTATCTGGTGTATTTGTGTAGTTTTTGTAACTAAACTACAATTTGCTTGAACAACCTGATGTTTCTGAGATAATTAGCAACAATTATTGATGGGAAGGCCCAGTCACATCCAATAAAATATTAAGAGAAATCATATCTTTAATATTGTAGAAGTTGATAAACATATGACAGTTCCCTGACTATATGTCTAAGTAAGGTATTCACTTGAAAGGCAATTCTCTAGTTTTTCAGTCAATATGATTTAATTCTCAGGTGGAGTAATCATGTGTTATACAAATGAATGCTTGTTCTGCAATGTTTTAATAAGTTAAACTGTAAAGCAATTATGTTTTCATTTATTTGCAGCTATTTTAGTGCAGAAGAATCAAACAAGATATTAATTTTTTTTTTTACTTTCAAACCTGAAATTAGCTGTGTAGAATAAATTGTAGCTTATACATTAAAAAATAATAAATGCATGAGAGAAGGAAAACATTAAACAGTTTTGTCACAAAATAGGATTGAGCTAGAGCAAGTGTGTGTTTGGCACACAATATTATTGAACAGCATGTTAGTTTTAGGACAAAAACCTCCACAAATGTGTTTCAATATGTTGTATTATATGATTATATTTAAGCTATCTTGTATAAGAATAAGGGGCTGTAAAATTGTTCGGAATAATATTAAGGAACATTATATTATACGAAAATATAGGAAATCCAAACATTTTTAATGTTATGCAATAATGCACCATAAAAGTTTTTAATATTAGTTTATAATGTAACATTTAAGGGTAATACTATCGGATATTTCTCCTGGTGGTCTGTGTGACATGCTCACCACAAGAAAGATGCCTTACCTATTAATAGCATACAATTGTTACATAATGATTTTTTTATTTCGCTTAGGTTACAGAAGTAATTAAATCTTTGTGTTTTTTTATAAAAAAAATTATAAATATGTAATGAAACTGACACAAATAAATAAACATTTATTTTAATGAATTCGACTAAGAGAAAACGACAAGAAATATACTGTAGAAAAATTAACTTATGTGTTTTAAAATAGTTCAAAAGAAATATAATATTAAAATAAACTATAGTGAATTGTTTAACACGTGACATTATTTACAAAATAAAGAAATCTCAAATGCATTTTTCTTAAGTGCCTGTTGTCTCATTTGTTATTTGTTCTTACTCTTCCTCACAAATTTGCAAATGTAATCCAATTTTATGCATGGTCCACTAACCACTTTGCACAAAGTATATACAGGATTGAGTAAAATTCTTTATTTGGTTCTCTGATAATTTTTATCGCAGTTCTCAACTCCCTCATTTTAGCTGTTCTCATTGTGGTCGAAAGGGATTGGGTCATCAAGAGGATTTTATTGTACTTTTTCATTAAACTTTTATTTTTGAAAGTAAATGACTAGATCTATTGATGCAATCTAAATATGTTATATCACCAACCTGCATTTTAAATTTTATTCTTAAATACACATCTTAAGTGGGAGACTTTAGGCAGTCCATTTTCTTTATTTTCTGTACTGGCGAAATCATATGCAATAGTTTACTGGATTTTGTTTAGATGTTTTGACTATTGGCTGATTATTACAGGACTGGAACATATTTTTACGAAAACAACACTAGAAAAATATAAAACTACCAAAAAAATCTGTGGTGAATATATCTTTGGTGCATTTAACTCGTGTTGTGAATTGCGATATTCATAATTTTCGAGGACCTCTATTTAGCAGTGAATATATTGTTCCAATAAATGTACTAGTAGAGGGCTTATGGGTATGGTGACTTTGGAACCTCGGGACCTGGGGCCGGAGCATCGGAGCGGTTCATGCTCTGTCATTCCGGTCGGCCGGTGGCCATAATGAATCCAGGTTAATTTGACCTTGAGCTTTGACATATACCCTGGTGACCTTTAACCTTTATTCTGTTTACCTTTGATCTTGAAAACCCAGAATATCCAAAAAATCCAAAAATGTATTAATAAATTATACGAAAAAAATATTTCAAAGAAACGTGGTAAACATCAGAGCCTCCATCCAAATGTTTGGTCGGTGCAGTCCACAATCTTGGTAGGTGCAGTCTGCCGTCTTGGTAGGCTTCACAGCCACTGTCCACTATCGTAATAGGTGCAGCTATCCGCCATTTTGATCGGTGCAGCCTCCCATATTGGTAGGTGCAGCCATCTGCCATCTTGGTTGGTGCAGTCCTCCATCTTGGAAGGCATCACTGCCACCATCCACTTTCTTGTTTTTTTATTTGGTCATTTGTTTATACATTACTGGTGATTGTCTCTCACCTTCTTTCAACAGCCATCTTGGTTTTTTAAATTGTCAATTGTTTTACATTGCTGGTGCTTTCACCAGCACCATGCCCAGAAGACGACTGGCCCCCTCCGCTCACCCTGCCCAATATATTTAATTGACTAATTCCCCCAACCCTGATTCTCATTGGCGAATTGCCCACCTACTTCCAATATAGCTAATTGCTACGCCAATGTACTCGGGGGTTTTCGGAAACCTTCGTTTGACCTATTAGTCGGTTCCCCTCCATCCCCTTCAAATATATTTAATTGCTCCGCCAATGCTTCTCATTGGCTATTTACTCGGGTGTTTTCGCAAGTCCCCCACACATCCTCCACCCATACTCATTCCACCGTATTGGCAGGTGCAGTCCACCACCTTGGTAGGAGTTGGTGAAACAAAATCGTGATGTCAACATATGCAAGGCAAGAATGTACGAAAGTGTAGTGTACTTTCCAGAAAAAGTAAAAATAATTATGTATGCAAATGGCAGGATAAATGTGATCAGCATAACCATGTTGTGAAAAGGCAAGGTTTCCCGGACCGGTCCTTTACCTGTACGCATTTTGCATACGAAGTACACCTAGTCTCGAGGCCGAGACCTTCCACCAAGTCTTTTCGCAAAGGTGGAGCGCGTCCTGGTGATAAGTTCATTCCCGAGAAATAAATATGCAAGTGCATATCCTCTACTGCACGGCGTAACCTACACGGACCAGCAAGCTGTTATCTTAACTGTGGAGCGGTGTGACGAAACTATTCATTTCCTCCTTGAAATAAGCGTCTTCGACCGTAAGACTCTTGAATTATCAGTGCAAAACTGTGACAGCGACGAGTCTGCAGTTCATATTTGTCGTCATTTATGAATTATTATGTCTCTTTATCGACTTTCGAGTTATGTACCAATTATTCGCACGAGACCATGAAATCCGGAGCATACCTTGGTAATCTAGGTTTTCTCTCAGGTTACTTACTTCTTCTTCGCATTCTCACCATACAGCATATAGTCAGTTTACTTATTTATCTTGCGGAATCTTTCTTCATCCTTCTGATGACATAGTGTTTTATCCGCCGTTTTGGGTAAGTTTGTTTGCGGATATTTCCTTTTATTCAGACGTGATCTTATTTTGTGTTTACGATCCTTTTTCAAGCTTTTTTCTATATTTTTGTATAGCGGTTCGACTAATAGCTTAACCTCGAGGCCAACTACTTCATCCTTCTTGGGATTTGAGCCGCACACCATATCGTGGCGTGGACGTTTTGAACATGATTCCACTTCTTTGGCCAGCACTACAGTAACGTCTGTAATGCCTGTTCGACCACCAAGCAACCTCTAATATATGATTTTGACTGTTGCATGTGCTCGGGAGTGCTCCAAACTTTCTGTCTTCTGAAGCGATGTCTGTTGTTCAACAATTCATTAATTTTATTGCAACTGTTCAACTACAAAATTATTATGTTGTTTCAACTTATTTCAAAGAAAGAAATACTATACAAAACAATTTTGCCGTGAGGTGTAATTTTATATGAAGTGATCGCGGGTACCCGATGATATAGTTAAAACCATATTACAATGTTATAATTTAACAAAAAGAGATTACTTGTCTAGTATTCACCATATAAAAACAGAAACAAAATACATGTCTTTAAAAGAGAGAAGAGAAAATTGTATGTATTTATTTGTATATCTGTTGTTATGGCAAGATAGAAAAAAATTATGACATTTGTTATAAAGTATTTACTGTTGTGTTATTTCATTGCTCAATTATCTCGCCCATGAAAAAATGACTTTATAACTATAATGTTGTGTTGATAAAAAATAACTTGAACAACACGTTAAGTGTACAATATATATATATATATATATATATATACACACACACACACATATTCCCCTTTTTATAATAAGTAAAACAGGAGCACGCCTATAATTTCTGCCTTTAATAAAAAAAAGCTAGTTTACACACCTTCCATTTATGTTCCATCCTTGTGTTGTAACGAGAGTACCTTGGTGACAAGTTCACGACACGAAGGTGCTATATAACAACTGCAGAAAAATTCTTACATTGTTGCTTAAACTGATCTTTTTCCAATTACTTTTGTCCTTTGTTCTCTTGCTCCGTCGCCTTTCACACAGCAATACTCTATCGTTGTCCATGATTTTGAAAATCTATTCAATACAATAAAATACTATAGCTCCACATGTACAGGCAAATTTCATTGACATCTCAAAATAAGCAAACCAGAGATTGTTTAGATGTGAAAAGTGCTGGCAACATTAACACATTCTACATTCTAACATTTTCTGTATACGTATGAAATGTGATATACTTAAATATACGAAAATGAAGTATGCGTGGATATGAACAGTTTTGAAACATAAACATAATGGAACTAAAGTGGGCTAGGAAAGATTTGCTTACAACTTATCTGTGTTGGATAACGCTAGTTTTGGAGCAAACACAACGTGGGACAAGAAGAGTTATGGATCAGCATCCCAAACTTTCCGTGGATATTTTAGCAAGAGTAGACAATACATGCTACAGCACTGCACTGTATCTCGTAGTGAATTAAATTCTGAATATGGTGGACATACAGCTCCTCTTTTTTAAAATGTTTATAAGGAGAGTTTTGGAACTCAAAGCCTCATATATTTTCCAGTAATGAAAAAATACCAAAAATACAATAATTTTTCACCTACTCAGAAGTTATAGGAAAATTGATAATCAATTAGGTGTCGGTCAGAGACCGAAGCCTTATAACGTGCAAAAATACCTGTTAAAATTTAAACACTGAATTATTAATTCTTTAAATTTAGTGTATATTTATGCTCTGATATAAAGATATAATTTTTCAGTTACTACATTTGTACCATTTTTAAATCGCATTTTTGGTAATTTAAAATTGATTAATTAATCAATTTAAAAAATCATTTTGTTTAAATCCCTTCTGAGAGAAGAGATTTAAAATAAATAAATAATTTCAATGTTTATTTAACCTGAGTATTTCACAGGGGTTTAAAAAAGAAATCTTTTAAATATTTTCAGGGTAGATGCTCATCTCCCGAACACTATTATTAAATCTTTAAATTTGATTTCTTTTATTTACCGCAGTTTTTGTATCATAATATATATAGTAATAAATCCAAACATTTTATTCCAGCATTTTAAAAACAATTCTTTAAGTTTTTCATAAGAAATATCTCCACCAATAATATCACTATAAACATGTTTAAAATTTGTTTCGTCTTGTCTAAAAAAACATAAAAAATTTGTATTATCTCTTTCTAATTATTTTGGAACTCTCCAAAAACTTTGAGCTAAAGAAAAGCATTCAATATTTTTATGTCTTCCTCTAGTAAAATATTCTCGAATTAAATATTGGTCTTCTAAAATTACATCGTCAAATAAAACTATACTTCTATCGTGACATTCTTCTAACAATATCAAAGCACCGAGATTATAAAAAAAAACCCCATTGATTTTTTTTTGTTGAAAGTAGAAATCATCTATTAATTGAACATATTTTTCGTGATTTAAACTTTTTGAACAAACATGTATTTTATTGAAATGTAACCAACCATTTTAATATATAAAATTAATTATCATATTAGTTTTACCACAATTTTTAGGCCCAACAATTACAGCTTTAATATTATCTGGTAATAAATCACAATTTTTTATTTCTCTTCATTTATTGAAAAACCTATTCCAAATAAACTTTATTCATTTAATAATTAATTTTTTATTATAGAAATGAATAAAGGTTTAATGTTAACAACTAATTGCTTTGTGTTAAAGGAAAAACTCCTTTATGATATTCTTTATGATGAACATTATTTTCTCCTCAGCAATCCACCGCAAATCTCGACAATCGTTCGATCATTCCCAATACCTCGATCGATCCTTCTGTCAACCCTTTGTTTTGTCGTCTGTCTCCACCCATACATATAAAAATTACGTTCATTCACCAACTGTCTCCACATTTGTACATGTTGACTGAATTAATGTTTTGTATGCAGTCCACAATCTATGCATTTTTATATTTAAAGTTTAGCACGATTTAAAAATTATGAGTGATAAAGGATACAGGACAATACATTAGAACACAATAATTTTATTTAAAAAAATTTTATGCATTTTTACACATTAAAATATTAGAAGAAAGCGGTTCATCAAATCATGAAATAGCCTCGAACCTTCAGTTCATCGATGATTGAATATATCTCAACAATGTGTGAGAGATCCCCGCATTT
This sequence comes from Clitarchus hookeri, assembly GCA_002778355.1. Classification (NCBI taxonomy): domain Eukaryota; kingdom Metazoa; phylum Arthropoda; class Insecta; order Phasmatodea; family Phasmatidae; genus Clitarchus; species Clitarchus hookeri. The sequence continues at coordinate 2,073,429 of NQII01000001.1, forward strand.
TTGCATGTCAATCAAATGTATGGGTCTATTAACAAGCTCATTAGGGTCTTCGGGAAATATGTAGCCAGTGTTCTCAGCATCTTCTGCCTTCTTCATGTTGCTCATTGCAGAAAATTTAGTAGAGAGGTGTGAAATATCATCGAGAAAATCAGGATCATCTTTAGCACTATCATCACCTTCATATTCATTTTCATAAATGCTATCTTAATGGTCATCTTCGCCTTCTGTGGAGGGTCGGCGGGGGTTAAGCGAGTGCGAATTATCAGCGAATAAATAATTGTACAGGTGGGTGGTGGGGGTGTCAGTCGTCTGCTGGTTTTCGTATCAGGGTGCTTCGTTGCTGATCGCTCCACCTGCCATTGATCCTCAAACTTCCTGCATGTAAGTTTTTTAATGTTATTTACAGAATTTTTCGACATTTATACTTTTTTTAAAGTTTTTAAAACCTTTTTCACATTGTTGGGGGAATTTTGCGATTTTAGATTCAAGGTCATTCAAAGTCATGGGCACAAAACCAAGGTTACTGTGGTCAAGGTCAAGGTAATTGGAATCAGAAAAGGTTGCAGGAGTCGTTAATGTAAATTTTTCCTTGATTTTTAAACTAAATTTTTCAATATAAGCGATATTTCGATCTTTATAAAAGGGAGTTGGGTAGCTGAGCGGAAGGGGGCGTTGCTAGGGTGTTGTGGTCGAGCGAGGGGAGGGTAATATAATTTTATGTGTTCCTCGATTTTAGGATTTTTTTTCTCGACTTTTTTCATTTTTATTGCGTGCGTGGTGATGAGGAGTGTGTGTGTTAGAATAATTTAGGGAAATCGGGCACAACGGGATCCGGGATAGGAGCCAGGAGCCAGCCGGTCGTAATGTTGTGACGTCACCCAACTGCCATAAAATATCCAGGTGGTCTTCGTCCGTGAACTTGGCTTTGACCTTTGACATTGACCACATGCTCTTGAATAACCTTGATCACAAATATTCCCAAAATTCCAAACATTCTAAAAAAATTCCCCAAAAACTCCTGAAACTTGACTCAAGATTCAAGCCCAATACCCAAGACTCAAGACTCAAGACTCCAGACTAAAATCTTTTCACACAAGACTCTTGACTCAAAACTCTTGACTCAAGACTCAATACCCAATAATCAAGACCCTTGACCCTTAACCCAAGATCATTAACCTTTATCACAAAAAATAAAAAAATCCTTAAAATATTAAAAAAATCTTTAAAAAATCCTAAAAATAAACAATAAAAATAAAATTTTAAAAATTTTAAATTTTGAATGTTTGGACAACTCGATTCTGGAGCCCGATATCATGCTTTGTCATTCTGGACATTCGGCTGCCATGTTATGACACCAAACTATCATATTGAATCCAAATGACCTTGAACTTGACTTTTAACCTTGAGACCGTGACCTTGAATGACTACGAACCCAAAAATCACAAATTACTACAAAAATAAACAATGCGAAACTTCCAAATATTTATTAAAATTTCTGCCAAAAATAAAAAAAATTATTATTTAAAGATTTGTTTAAAGTCTTATATCTCTTGAGGTTCCCTCAGCACACCGTCCAGCAGACCACTGACCACATTCCAATCAGTCACACCATATTAACATTACCCTCCCCTACCAATGTTTATCATTAATTAATTAGTTGGTAGGCCTCCACCCCCTCATCATCGCTCATCATGACGAATACACTCCAACCACCATATTCGTTTTTTCCTTGGTCATTTTTTTACTTTTACATCACCTAGTTAATGCTGGTGTGATAATAGTCAATTTCGCTGCAAGAGGAGCTGTCAATTTTGCCAATATGCTGGTTATTGTCGACCTTAACCTTACCCCAATGACATTAAACTCGAAAAATCGAGAAAAATCAGTCCGTCATTTGTGTTTACTAGAAAAATTAGTGTGGCATATTATAACAACACCAGTAATGTAAAAAATTATGTAGGACCTCTCTTCGTCATATACTACACTGAAGCAGGTCTTACCAGGCCCGACTTGACATTTGCACTCTCATTCCTCCAAGTCTCAAGGTCAAAAGTCTTCCACTTCAACAATATAATTTCAAGTGTATTGTTCTGTCTCTAATCACCTCGCTGTCGACGATATGTTAAGCCCAGCTACCTACGTACCAAGTATGTTGTGTCCAACCTGCCGAGAATGTATTACATCATTATACCAATCTCATTTATTTGTGTGCTTCAACATATACCTTTCTTTCCATATCATTGATTGTGCACAGCCAGTTATAGGCTTACACAGCAAATATTGAGTACTAACATTCAAATCACATAATTTATATATTAATTTATCATGCCCACTTACAGTACCATCATGTAATGACAGATCTCAAAACCAAGGCTATCATATTCCCTATATAGGGGAAGTAGGCAGGATACAACACCAGCGAGAAATAAAACATTTTTTTTCATTGAAGTAATATAAATATTTACATATTTCAGACTAAAACCATAAAAACAGAATTCTTTCATTCTCCACACAATTCACATAATGTCTTTACAACAGTATACTCACTTTCCACATTGTGAAAATAATCTGCTTATACGCAGCTCAAGACAGTCTATGCTAGCAAGAATCCAACTATAACCATTGGCTATATATTTTTCTTCTTCATTACAAGGTTTTTCTCTCAATGCCACTACAGCCCGTGGAATGCTACCAATATTGTGCAATGCTATGTTCGCAGCCTTGAATGCTCGTCGACTATGGCTTCATCCGAAGGTTGTGTCTTTTTGTAGGTACACCCCATCCAAACATTATATTTTATGGTACCTTCTTCTACTTCTGCTGATTGATTATCCTTTGCTTAATGTGGTCAAGGTATGTACATGTGTTTCATACCTTCAAAGTTATTCCCAATCACATTATCATTTAAAGTTCCCTTGAATGTTGATTGTTTAAGGTAGAATCCATTCAATGTGGTTTAGTCAGCTGCTAGTACAGGGCAGTAATTTTCAGCAATTTCCGAGTTCTCTGATACTCCCGAGTCAGAGTTTGACTATTTATTTTGTTACTTACCTATCATTTGGCCGAGTTATACTACAGGTATTTGCAGTCATTACATTTTCACTGCTAATAATTTCGCTGTGTATCCATTAGCACGTATTTGAACTCATCCTTTACCAGTCGTTTTGAAATTGGATTAATTACGTTCTTCTTATCATTATTTTCTTGAACCATTTATCTTCGCCTGGTTAATAGTGTCTTTTAAGACATTTGCCCATAAATAAAAATTATTTTACGCTTTCATAAACTTTAAAATATGGCGTTTATATTTTAAGAAAAAAATTATGTGTTTGGAATACCATGGAGATGATAGTTGTAATAATCATTTCGTCATAAGCGCTTGAGCTAACCTAGAGCTTTATATAATGGAATAAGAATGTTGTAGAATCATATAATTGACATTATGTCATCCTCAGTACAGCCAGACGAGATCCAACATACGATCAACACAATGGAAAGTAGGCGTGCTACTGCACGATATAAAATATTACTGGAGTATTTCGAGGACACTCTCAGATTGCATCTTTCCCCAGTCATTTTCAGGTTTCAAAGTCGCAACGGTAGGAAGTCCTTTGTGTTTACTACGACCGCTTGGTTTGTTTAGGAATAAAAAACACTTACCATGGGCTGCACGCAACGGGAGAAACGATTGACCATTAGTAGGACAATATATTTTTTTCTACGCGAACAAAAGAGTGCAGAGTGTATTTCAATAACGATTTCACGCGCCAGCAAATCAAATGTTCTTGCTTTACTGGGCCATTCAGGATTCGTTATCTCTAACACGGAACGTCTGGAATTCGTGCACAAACAGTTAACCTATGCCAAACACACACAGCCAATCACGAAAGCTAAATGATGATACAGTACAAACATGTTTCCGCGATTTGATTATTATTATTAATGTTATTTTTAATATGACTGCCCGTTTTTTTGTGTAATTTAGTGAGATGAAAAATAACATTCTAGTCTTTTCTGATGCTGTATGATAGGGGAGTTGCCAATGACTAGAAACGTGCGATTGCTAAGTACGATCCAGGCACGCACATTGCATCTCTGGTCTCCTTTACGCACAAGACACTGAACTGACATGCAGACGTTCCCTCGTCAACTCGCCTGTGTTCCACTTTCACTGATGAAATAATAAAAGCAAAGCCGGGATGCATGTCTCTTTGCTATGTTGGCTAGCTTTTAAGGAAAGTTTTGCACACCCAGAAATTAATTTGAAAAACTGGTTTTAGGATTTTTCCATTTAAAAAATACGCGTTAAAGAAGGAAATGGGAAATGAATATTACTATTCCGACGTGAAAATATTTTTAAGTTCTTTTCGTACGCAGAAAGGGCACATAGATATTAAACATATTTTTATGGTAACTGTACGACTGAAAAACTTTGCACTCTTAGTGAGCCAATGCAGACGACGCCCTGGATGTCTGGGATGTCTGTTATATAGGACTTAAAGATGTCACGTTGATTTCGTAGACGCGCAGGTAAAACAAAAAAAGTTTCAATAATAAACTTAGTGCGATAGGGTTACCCCAAGTCTGCATTTTAGGCCACATAGTTACTATCTACCTATGCATTTTCCATTCCTCCTTTTTATCCGCATTGCCAGGCTTCCGCAATTACCCTTCTCTGTTGGTGACATCTACAGTTGAATTTGGATCACAGTTGCTTGCCTTCTGGAGATATCAACCGAGTAGCGAGATAAATCGCAGGTATCGTTTACTATCGATACCCGAAACAAGCGATAATTCGATTCGTTTGCTGTTCGTGCATTTGTTGCTAGCATGCATTGAAGAACTTAAATTAATTAGTATGCATACATATAAAATTATGTGTTCATTTCTCTAAGAATTGTCGTGTTAGATGAGGCAAGATAACATTTTCACAACTATTAAAAGATTCAGTAAATAAATATAGTTTCAATTTATGAATTAAATATTTTTGTAATTTGAATAAAACCCCGTTTTTTTCTTGTTTTTGCTTAACGTGAATTCTTATCACGACAAATACGAAAAGCACATTTATAGATGCACCCAGATAAAAATATCCATGTTTTCGTCCGGGAAGATCTGGCTCTAAAATAATGCAAGAGTGTAAATTACTATTTTTTAAATATTTGAGTTATGTTTTTTTTTCATGTCGTTTTAGGCATTGTTGGATTCATTTTATATAACGATTTATGTCCTTTTTTTTTAAAATAATCCTAGGAGATTCATTTAAATTCACTGAATTCAAATGCAACAAAAAGTAAATGTATGTCTGTTGGTTAACGCGTTAAAATGAAGATATGTTAATACATTCATTTCAACAGTCAAAAGAACCAATTGGGTGGTTTCATTGGGATCGTCCTCATGTTAAGTTTTAAGAATATTGTACTCCTACGTGCGTAAGCAGAGTAAAGTGGCCAGTACGGGTAAAGTTGCACTCTGCTGGAGAGTGCTGCCGCCTGGTGGCGAGTATTTGAAAAAGTTAGGAGGGGAGCTATTAGTGTTCTGACAGCATCTGAACTGGTTTACTTACAAATTATTGGTTTTATTAAAGTTTATGTAGTTTTACTAATTCCTGATGTAGTGAAGTGATGAATTCTTTTAAGTTTATCTTAGTATGTAGTGGTTTTATAATGATTTACTATAATCATGCTATAAGTTAATGACTTGGGCTTTAAAATCACGTGACATAAAATTTATTGTATTACTACTTAGATTTCCTCTAGACAAGCTTTTGTGTCGTGGCGTCCAAGAGGGAAAAGTGGCCATCCACTTAGTTTGAACTAACGGGATAAAGCATTCGCCGGTTGAGAGTGAAATGATTACAGTCAGTAAAAAGGAGAGAAAATGCTATCCGACATGAAAATTGACGCTAGGAACACCACCGTCGCTTCTAGCAGACATCCGGAATGAGGCTAAATGTATTTTCCAAACGCTTTGAAATGGCCGAAGCGTGTATGTATTGGTTTTCGTGACATACTGGTATTTAATTCGGTCGTCTGCTGATGGATACAAATTATATATCAAAGTACAGAAACAGTTAAATGCGAAGAATGTAAATGGCCAGTCAGTGGCCACTTCAGGAGAAAGTGGCCTTTTGATAAAAAAAAAATTAAATGACAAATAATAATTCGCAATACTTAAACATATATATGTCTAACTGTTGTTAAAAGATGTTCACCATAAAGTAAGCACATTTAAAATCAACCTTTTAAAAATGTCACTGCCCACCTCAATATATTTTAACGGGCGCGCTGAGTGCCATGGGCCCAGTAAAGTTGGTATCGCCGGAGGAAAGCAGTTCCACGTATTAACGTTGAATTAAAAGTTTTAAGTAACTTGTTATGAAAACTGAAATAATTTATTTTGCTTTCTGTTTTTTTTACTGTAAATTAGCTTAGGTATAAGCAGATTTGTGAAATATTAACTTTTCTAATAATTACACAGTTTCTCTTGACTGACGTATGAAGAAAGTGCCGAGGCTCATAGCATTGTTAATTTTACATATCGCGAAAGAATGCACAATATTCATAGAAGTATATCTTAAGCAGGGCTTCCAAAAACACTCAATTTACTATGAACAGCCTATATAATAACTATATTGCACGGAGGGCGATTTTCTATACTTATTTTTATTTTTCTTGCAGTGGACGATTTGAATATAAGTGTACCTTAGGGTGGCCGCTTTGCCCTGCTATACCCTACGCGCTTAAAGCATAGCCCGTCTCCAAATACTTAATGCGAAATTTGCAGATCTCTGGCTACCCAGGATATGCAGGACACTGAACGTAGCCATTATACCGGTACAGCTGCAGTAAGGTACGACATCCGGGTCACCGACATGCATGCAGATGTGTGAGGGTGATGTTTATTGCACTCAGGTTACGAACAAAACGACGTTTATGATGGGGGAGTTTGGCACAGGGATACATTTGCGCTGGTGTTCCAAAGAGGTCCCTTGTGAGCTGGCGGTAAAGGGAGAAACTCTATTTATTGGCGAGTAAAAGTTTGTGTTTAGCTCGAATTCTAGAATATACATACCGCAGGCAAAATTTAATTCTAAGTCGTAACTAACGTTCACAACCTCCAATGTTGTTTACAAGAGCAAACAGTAAAAATACAAATGTGTTTGCCATCGAATGCTCATAAGAAAGCTTATTTCAATGAAAAAAAAAAAAAACGCTGTGAATTTAAGTGCAACATAAAAATATATAGCTGTTATCAAAACAATCTTTGCACTTTTCTCATTTCTCTTAAGGAAACTGCGCATTAAAGCCCTAAAAACGATAATTTTTACCATTTTAATATTTAGTTTCGAATCAGTTGTCATATTTAAATAAAGTAATTGTGTAAGCCAACGTTTTGCTATATCCAGTTTACGACAGAATATTATACAACATATGAAGGAATTCCCATGTATAACCCATCTAGTGCGAAGAATAAAGTTTATATTTTACGTAGGTCATAACGCAATACAAATCGGAAGATTTTACACAATTATATCAACTTTTTGAAAATGGCAATTATCCCACGTACTTACATACAAAACGGATTAACCCGGTAGACATACGACACCAGTGCACCCAAGCGGCAAAAAATTCTAGTTGCCAACCAATAACCAGATGTCAGTAATGTTTTCTTAACTGTCAAAACAGTCCATTCGATTCTGTAAATATTGTAATGGGCAAGGCTGCAACATGGTATAGCGCTAATCTTTTTAGGTTTAATACTGACAAAAAACTAATTTTAACATTTTATTTAAAATAATGTTGCCAATTTTGTTAATGTTTAAAATTACCAGGTATATACCGAGCTGCTAAGGTATCTAAGAAATTTCATGTAGGCTATATTTGTGGAGAGTTAACTCATTGTTTTTATTTTATTACACATTTAAGGAATTACGTGGATAATTCAATTAAAAAAAATGCAAATGCTTTATTTCATAGTATACTTTCCTATGGTATACTACTCTGGGGCAATGCCCATGATATAAATAGGATTTTACTGTTATAAAAATGTCTTGAGAATTATAACCAATTCTGCTGTTAATGAGCATTGTAAACATTTTTTTTTTCGTGAGAGTATTCTAACCGTTAACACTTATTTATAATTTGAATTTAATTACGTATATTCCCATATTACTAGGAACAAAAACTTGATTCACTGGGGATACACTTGATTAGCACACACTAAAAATCTTCTTATTTTAATGTTTGTATATTAATTCTTAACAAGCTCCCACTTATCGTTTACACTGTTAGTAATAAACAGTTCAAAAAGTCTTTAATTGATTGGCTGTTAGCAAGGCCTGTTTATAATATTAGTGAGGTTTTAAGTACTGATTTAAGTTCAGTTTTTTAGTGTGTTTATCTTACATTGTAAGTTGTTTTTTTATCTGATCTTGTATGTTTAGTATTATACACTGAAGAGCCAAAAAAACTGGTATAGACGTGCGTATGCAAATAACAGAGGTATGGAACCAATCAGAGTAACGCGTTGCGGTCGGCAGCGCCTATATAAGACAACACGCGTCTGGAAAAGTTGCTAGATCGGTTACTGCTGCTACAATGGCAAGTTATCAAGATTTAAGTGTGTTTGAACGTGGTGCTATAGTCAGTGCACGAGAGATGGGACTTAGCATCTCCGAGGTAGCGATAAAATTTGAATTTTCACGTACAACCATTTCACGTGTGTACCGTGAATATTGGGAATCCGGTAAAACATCAAATCTTCGACATCGCTGCGGACGGAAAAATATCGTGAAAGAACGGAAAAATGACGACTGACGAGAATCATTAAACGTGACAGACGTGAAAACCCTTTCTCAAATTCGGGTAGATTTAAATGCCTCTTGCACACCTTCAGACATTAGTCGAGTTCATGCCACGTCGTATTGCGGCACTTCTGCGTGCTCGTGGGGGCCCTACACGATATTAGGCAGGTGTGTCAGTTTTTTTGGTTCCTCAGTATAATTTGCATGTATTGATTTTTATTGCTATTGTTAATATTGTAACTGGATGATGTTTATTACATCTTTCGGTCTAACGACTGATCAAACAAATACAAACACAAATGGGGTTGAGCTTTCCAACCGGAGTGTAATAGACGTCGATGACGGGCCGAGCTGGGTGTTGCCGGCACGTCGAAAGACACGCGTCTGGCGCCGGACAGTTGGACAGCTGTAGGTGCGTGCATTCACATGCTGCTGCCGGTCGACGTGACGTCTCAGTCGTCGGACGTCGACGTGGCGCCGGCGCTTGTTTACGTTTCCGGCGGCCGGCAGGCGTGGCGAATCTGTCTCCGTGATCGCCCGCGGCGAACGTGCTACCTCGCCCACAAACGAGCTGCTGGTCAGCTCCACGCTCATTTCGATACACGGGATGAATCGGTCGCCAAGTTCAAGGCCGAACCACGTCAAGAAAACACAGGGCTCGTTGCGTTTTCTTTGCGTTGGCTCTGCGTCGAGATTTTGACGTGAATATGTCCTTAAAATCAGGCATAAACATAGGGCACCAGGACAAGAAACACCGGTGTCCAATGTAAAAATAACATGCAATTTTTTACTTATAAATGTTTCTAATTTTACAAATGTTGTTAACAGTACAAAAATTTCTCTCTTAAAATTATTCGTTTCTTAAACTATAAGAGCCGTGTTTGTAAAAGACCTCAATATATTTTTGTGCTATACTGACCCGTATTCACGAGTTCAAACAAAATGGCGGATCCTCAATAACGTCAAACCGTATATAGCTGTTTGTGAAAAAAACTACGGGTGATATAAGTGTAGCTGCGTGCAGAAAAATATGCATTGCAAGTTTGAAGAACGTTAAATCACTTAAAACAAAACAAATTAACTGTTAAGGTTGGGCTGATATTTCATATCCACACAGGACCGTTAAAATTAAATAAATGCGTTCTTCTTAACCGATGCTCAGTGTGAGTTGTAGGTATTTAGTGCTTTAGTACATTTAGCACAAAAATAATTGTATAATAAGCCCGTAAGTTGGTCTTGTGGTTCGCGGTTTGGGCAAATAAAGCAAGGGACGTGGTTTCTGAAACCCGTGCTGGAAAAACAAAAAAATTTTCTACTTTTTTGTGAGAGTTATATTTTAAAATAATTTTTTTCCTATTTTCTGTTACTAATTCAGCACATTTTTTTTCTAGAAAAACAAAAATTATTTTATGTACACTTCTCAATAATATTGTAACACGAGCTTATCATTTGTAATACTACACGTACATGTTTCGCAGAATTTATAAGAAAACCTTTTTACTTATACAAACGATTTTCTTGTCAACTGGGTTTCCAAGGACTTTTCTTGTAAAAGTCCAAGCGTAACGTTTGCGGGTTTATATATATATATTTCGAGGTTACATTATCGTGACTAATAACACGATTTATACAAATGTGGTCTCGTTTGATCGGAAAAACGACTACGATGCAAGCATAAGCTTGAGTTGGCGCCCCACACATGCGCGCGGGGATGGTTGGGTGGTTNGGGGGGGGGGGGTCCGCGACCACTGGCGACAATCTCCGTGCAGTATATCTCTCGTCTCCGGTGGGCTAACGCGCTGATTTTGCTGCCAGACGAAATATCTCACCTGGATTTGCATATTTAAGCCGTAAAATTCAAGTATCCATTTCGTTAGTTTCATTTTATTCCTATACCACAAAACAAAATGTTACCCGCTAAAGCAAACGTATTCCCATCAAACCCATGGATGTGTACTAAACACAACGATATCCCGATATTGTTTATAAAATCTTAGCTGTGTTTACACTGGACCTAAGGAAGACTCATCTTTGATGAATTGTAATTCAGTGCTACTAAATATTCTGTATATGACATCTGAAAAAGGCTACCTTTTTTTGGTTGTATCCCAAATATACCACGTACCACATAAAAATGTCTAATTGTTTGATGAATTTTAGTTATGAATTATAATATTTCAGTTATAATTAATACGGATAAAAATAGCGGAGAAATATGTGTGTTGGTAATACCTAGTAAGAAATACCTAGTTCTCAGGAAGAATGTTGTTAAACTGTGTGCACACAAATGCGGTGCGTTGCCCCATGGTGTAATTTACTAGACTAGTGAAGCTTTCTTTGCATGAGGCGGAGGAATAGCCTGAAAGTAGAACGTAAGCAGGCCTTTAAATTATTTGGAAGTAGCCATGAATGGAATATGGCGGCCGACCTGGCAGTGTGGTGTGTCCACCACTGTCGAGAACTCTGCTGATGGGGCCGCGGTGGCTGTGCGGTTAGACTGCTCACCTCTCGCCAAGGAGAACTGGGTTTGATCCCCGGCGGGGTCACTCCCGGATTTTCGCAAGAGGGAATCGTGCCGGACGATGCCACTGGTCGGCAAGTTTTCTCGGGGATCTCCCGTTTCCCCCTCCTTTGCAGTCCAGCGCTGCTCCATTCCCACCTCATTTCATCCTATTGGCTCTCGAAACCTCGTTTCTAAGAGCCATCCAAATCTCTCGACTATGCTGATGTAAAACGGGCCACACGCTATACTCGGTGCCTCGTAAGTTGCCTATACTCTATGCAGCGTACGCTACATTTCACTTTCGTTTTTCGTAAGAAACAAATAGGGTTGGAAGGTACTCTGGAAGAAAAAACCACGAAAGGTATGAAGACGTTTCATTTTTGACGCACCCTACAGCAATAAAGCAATTATTCACGTATAACAAAAACACATTAAATCAACAAAACTGAGAAACTAACACATGTACTGGGTAGAGTCAAATTAATATACAGACATTTTATAAATACTTGTTTGAACGTGCCATACTGACCACTTGTTTGTCTTCAAGTACCTTTTGACCTTTATATTTTGTCAAGTTATAAAGTAAATTTTAAAAAATCAGACATTTAGAGTATTCCAATAGAAAAAAAAAACACTGCTCGGAATAAAATAAACAAAAACAGAGTTGTTCAGGGTAAAACAGTCTACCTGTTAACCCTAAAATATATCGTAAATTTTTGACAATCTTGCTAGCGGATGTTCTACATTCGAATGAGTTCTGCGTGCTGTACAGTTAGATGCAGCGCCCCCATTAAAACCAACGCTACTGACACTGTAAGTTTATTAAGAGCGTTTACTACAAAAAAAATTCGTTATTTTGAATATGTACCACATAGTGCCAAACCTCAAGATATTCTTAGTAATTACTCTTTCCCCGCAAAAAAAAAAATTGAACACATACTTTTCGCATAAATTCATTTCAAAATCACAATGTTACTATTTTATAAATGTACACATAATGAAAAAATTAAGTTGAGAAGTGTGATAACTTACACTGAAAGAGTATGCCAAGATCTACTTTAAAACTTCTATAAAATCGCAAAAGCAGATATTTTAACAATTAAAAAATAACCGTTGAATATAAAGAAAATATTGCACATTTTTGATTCGTAACTACTTCTGAATTTTTGTAAATTTTTTTTGCTAAACATACCTCAAAATGAATTAAGACAATACCTTTAGTAATATATATATGGGGCTATGGGGATAATGTATTCAAAATGGGAGTGTGGGGCTGTGACTGTGGCTTTGAGTCTTCGGCTCGACTCGGAAGTGCTCGGCATGTCTCTGAAGATGTGGGGACCCCTACTTCGGTTCGACTCGGGATTGCTGACCTACCCGAAGGTGTTCAGCTGTTACGCCCACTAACCCTGCAATCACATATGTCTGTTTCTTGCAGCTTTATTACTTTTATAAGCATAGGGTATGTCAAGTCTAATATCTGTATTTATTATCCTATTTTAAAAATAATATTTCTATCTGACAGAGCAATTACACAAAAAAAGGATGCTGTAATTTTTTTGCCATCTACAATTATCTGAATTATTAAATCAACATTAAAAATAAATCTCAATGTAATAAGAAGGTATGTTTTACACATATGAAAAAAATTAAGTAATTTTTTTAGATTTGTACTGGTACTGTGCATCGACTTTTGCGCAACCATACATGGCTTATTCTCTATTTGTCTCTCTTTCCCTTTGTCTCTCTTCCTCTCTGCAATTCCCTCTTTCTCTTTCTTTCAGTTTCTCCATTCATACCAGTTTACCATTAAATCTATACATTTTAGTTACAAAATTGTAATTCATCGAGTAGCATTTCTAAATTCCTGACGATAATTTGAGCGGTATTTATATGTAATTATTGTCTGAATAACTTAAAACCGATCACCTCTCTACATCGAGTCGCATTGTAAGAATAGTATGGTTCCCAATATCCCCGCCTGTCAAGACATTAATGCGCAACATCAAAAACCTGAAAGGTCAATGAAAAAAAAAAAAACCCATATTCTTAATTGAAAACTTTTTTTCATGTTTCAAATTCGTACTCATTAGCAACTGAAAAATAATTTCCAGGAATTTACACCAGATGTAGCGAAATGTCACTAGCAACCAATGCCTTTAAAAATAATCCCATTGATTTTTTTTTTAATCCAGAGGGGTGATAAAGAGTCATATGCAAATGCTTTGAGGTTGGCACTTCGGTGCAAATGCACACTGTATAAGTGCACGAATGCTAAATATTATTTCTCTCTCCACATTCTTCAATTCTCGCTTACCACGTATTTGTTAAGGGACAAGCAAGAGGCATGGTAGTTTTTTTCTCATACAGGTACATATTTTAGAGTTTGCTCTGTTTTATGACATGAAAAATTATAGAATTTTTTTTTAAGGATACTATACCATAACCAAGTATAAAAAGGCATAGAAACTGATGTCTTTATCAAATAATTATTATTACAACTGCAAGTGTCTTTCTCTCTGGGCACAAGCAGCAGTAGGGAGATAACATCCAGCAGGCCATCGAGGGCCCGCTCCTCGGCAATGTGTAGTCTGTCCAGCTTAACACGACCATGCGAACATGCATGTATGCGCACTCAGCCCTTTCATTTATAATATTTGCCTTACTGCTGCAGTTTCCATCAATTCTATCTTGATTGAGCTGATAGAAGATAATGTTTTTTTATGATGCCACATTGCTGGATCGTGACATCTCAGGCTCTACGGATATGTAGAGCTATCAGAGTCGTCTACAGTCGGTTCACGACTGGAAGAAACTTTTGAAAATCAACCTTTGAAAAAACACCCTAGCCGTTAGCTACATGCATATAAAATTACAAACAGCTGCGAGGGCGGATACAGTTATTAGTAAGGGAAAGATAAGAAAAACTGCAAACTAAATTGTCACCAAACAATTCTTTCACCAATATGTTGGTAAAGGTGTGTAATAACATGTATTAAAATGTTGAAACTCAACTCATGTGGGAAACTCTAAAAAAAAACCTCCTAAAGTTAGGGTACCGATTAATTATTTTTCGAAAAATCGATTTTTTTTATTCAGCTTTCAGTAACTTTGCGACGGTCAAATATGGGTTTTTCATAAATCTGAGTTGATTGTTATTTAATAAAAATTATACTTTGCAGGACATCTGAGTGTAGCAATATGGATGTTGCAGACGTCACTCGCCCGTTGAATTGCTTTATCTGCGAAGGTCCGGATACACCAGTTCAAAGGCTCAATCAGGCAACTATGAAGGGCTTCTCTACTTTTTTGAAACATGCCAAAGCAGTAGAAAATGATGTATTTGTGGAACGTATGAAGGAGGCTCTAAAGGAAGGAAAAGTGATGTACCACTTGAATGCTGGGTGCTCACCCTAAGTCATTTCTCTGAGATCAACCAGCGGATGGAGGAAGACGTCAGGAAACATGCTCCACTTCACAGATAACTTGCCAAAACACAGATGAAGCGAGATGCATAGGCAGTAGAACTTGTCCTGAATTGGTTAGAGAAAAACACACCATTCGACAACGATCGAGAAAAGAATTCGCTTGTGTCTTTCTCAACAGGATTCACAAGCACAGAATGTGACTCAGTAAATGCTGAGAGAGCAGCTGAAGTAGGGATGGAGATGCAGAAAAAGATGGATGGACAGTCAGTGACATCGACCATGGNTGAGAGAGCAGCTGAAGTAGGGATGGAGATGCAGAAAAAGATGGATGGACAGTCAGTGACATCGACCATGGATGTTAAGTCAAAGGTTCTAGCACTCTCATCACTCAGAAAGATACCCACAGTCAACGAAAAGAAGATCCACCTTGACTCACTGAAGTTGTTCAACAGATTGGTCATTTTCGCCCAGCGGGATATGACAGTTGAGACAAGCTTACAGTATGAGCTAACTCTGTTCCCATTGTCCCTGTTCAGCAACAAAGATCATAAGATGAACAAGGCAAACAAGGCAGACTTTGCAAAGACAAGCCTGAAGGCGTTAACTGAACCACTTGACCTCAGTAACCAACCCTGCTGGACTCTGGTGATTGATGGCGGATGGCTTCTTTACATGGTGAAGTGGGAACAACATCAGACCTGGCAGGAGATCGCTGACAATTACCTCAGCTACGTGCAGTGTCTGGGCCACCGATCTCAGAAGATTATTGTGGTCTTTGATGGCTACAGCAGATCACCAAAAGATCATGACCACATCCGGTGTACCAAGAATTCCTGCTGTGATCTCCAAATTCGAGCGGATAAGGTTCACTGGACCCCAAGAGCGAAGTTCCTGGACAACACTCATAACAAGAGCGAGCTTATCCACCTCCTTTCTTCANGTTCCCATTGTCCCTGTTCAGCAACAAAGATCATAAGATGAACAAGGCAAACAAGGCAGACTTTGCAAAGACAAGTCTGAAGGCGTTAACTGAACCACTTGACCTCTCATTGGTTGGGACGGCCTGAGACCACTAACTACCGCCTACCGAACTTTACATGGTGAAGTGGGAACAACATCAGGCCTGGCAGGAGATCGCTGACAATTACCTCAGCTACGTGCAGTGTCTGGGCCACCGATCTCAGAAGATTATTGTGGTCTTTGATGGCTACAGCAGATCACCAAAAGATCATGACCACATCCGGCGTACCAAGAATTCCTGCTGTGATCTCCAAATTCGAGCGGATATGGTTCACTGGACCCCAAGAGCGAAGTTCCTGGACAACACTCATAACAAGAGCGAGCTTATCCACCTCCTTTCTTCAACCTTCCAAAAACATCACATTACTGTGGAGCAGTGTGACAACGATGCTGACACTTCGATTGTGAGAGAGGCATTGTCTGCTGCTTCAGATAGTTCTGTTGAGGTCAGTAACATTTGTTTTGTGTTTTTATTCATTAACTACTGTACTAGTTGTTGCCCGGAGAGGATGGGGTTGTTTAAAAAGAAGCGAATCCACATTCTTTAAAAAATTTCGTATGTGTTTTCGCACGTTTCATTATGCATTGGTCTACTTTCAGGTCTGGGCAGAAGATACAGACATGCTTGTAATGCTGGTGTACCATAGCTCAGGCAGTCACCAACCACTATTATTCACTACATAAAATGGCTCTTATGACATCACAAAGATCCACAAATCTCTCTCTGAAAGACAGATGCGCTATCTGCTCTTCTGCCACGCCTTCACAGGGTGTGATACGGTTTCCGCAATCTCTGGCCATGGGAAAACAACTCCATTTGACAGGTAGTAATGGTACTAATAGTTAGAATGTTAGAATATCAAAACTATTCAATATAATAATAATATTAATTGTATTTATGATAATTGTATGTACGTTTCATATTATACTTGACACAAACGTGATGTATTTTCACAGGTTTTGTGCAGGGGACGTGTATGAGTACATGAACATCTTCCTTGATACAGAAGCCACCAAGCAGGCAGTGATTCACGCTGGTACCGTGATTTTCCAGTATATTTATCACGGACCAGATACTGCATTGGGTGAAATTCGGTACAACATGTTCTCCAAGAAGGCAGCGGCTGGAGTGATCAAACCAGAGACTCTACCTCCAACAGAGGGTGCTGCTGCACAGCATTCACTCCGAGCCTACCTGCAGACACGGGACTGGATCCTTCTACAGAGCATGTCTCTGAACCCCAATGACTATGGATGGACATTAGGTGGACATGGATATGAGCCAGTTCCAACAATAGACCCCATGGCTCCTGAGGAGCTTCTTAAGTTCACGAGCTGTAACTGCCATGGGGATTGCAGCAACCGGCGGTGCAGCTGCAAGAAGAATGGGGTCACATGCATCTCCGCTTGTGGAGTCTGTAAAGGCATTACATGCAAAAATTGTAGTGATGATGCTGTTGAGACTGAAAAAGACATAGACAAAGACTGTTGAAACCTTAGACATTGTGATTGAGTAAAATATATTTTGAATGTAACTGTAATAATTATTAAAATTTTTATTAAATAATGGAGTGTTTTGGTAAGATATAAATGCTAACAATCAACTCAGATTTATGAAAAACCCATATTTGACCGTCGCAAAGTTACTGAAAGCTGAATAAAAAAAATCGATTTTTCGAAAAATAATTAATCGGTACCCTAACATTAGGAGGTTTTTTTTTAGGGTTTCCCACATGAGTTGAGTTTCAACATTTTAAAACATGTTATTACACACCTTTACAAACATATTGGTGAAATAATTGTTTGGTAACAATTTAGTTAGCAGATTTGCTAAATATCTCATAAAATCCCCTCACTATATGCTGTTAGGTTGCCAGCACAAAGAGAGGAAATAGTTCCAAAGTTTTAACGTAATTGTTAATTTATCGCTTACAAATGGGTGTCGAAAAGACTTGTATCTTATTATGCCAATTATTAATGACGTGATGCTAACGTATTTAGATTTCAACGTTTCTTGCATTGTCACATGATAATGCTTAAGGTGAAAGTAACACGGCCATTTGTTTACTAACCTTCGTGCCTTGTGTTGTTGATACACGTGCCAGAGAATTTGTGTGATTATCTTGTTTAACCTATAATAATTCCTTTATTTGTCTTGTTTTACTAATATCCGCTCTTTATTATTTGGTTTTCAGTAACGTATGATTTTAATTTGTGCTCACATTCTCGTTGTACTGATGTGTTTCGTGCACGTGTCTTTCCTTTGCCACTCTATTCTAACGTTGCAGTATTTGCACATAATAATTGTTTTCACATTGTCGAAGACGTAGAATCCTTCACTCGCAAACTCTGCCGTCCTGTCGAAAACCGCCACAACAATTTTTTAATAACGTTTTACAATTGCGCGAAACATCCGACTAAACCACCACGCCATTTTAACGTCTGTAGCAATTTCGATTAATACTGATGATCTTGCCTTCGTTGTACGGGAATTTATCGAAAGTCACTAACAATCGATTGTAAATAGACAACTATCGATTCATCAAAATACTCGCATTTCGGGTTTATAGAACGAAATGTTTTTCGCTGGCATCACATATTCTTTTGTGTGAAATTCTTAAAATTCAAAACTTTACGCTTGTGGAATACCCATTAATAATATATACATTACTTTTATAATGGGTACGTGCATGTACGAACACATGTACACACACGCAGGGAATGTAAACATTGCATGTAAACATTGCCATGTGACTGCCACATGGCAATGTTTGTTTACCTTTGGCAGAAGGATACGAAATGGGCTTGAAAGTAGATATTTAGCAGCGCTTCAAGAAAGTTTCTTCCAGTCGTGAACCGACTATAGCTTCACAGTTCATCTGATGCTCGATCGTCTTCCCTTTCTTGCAACCTTAGCGATCAGAACGGTAATTTATTTTACACCACATTCTCGCTCCTGATTGGCTGTTGGTCACGTAACAATCTGACTCTATGGGTTATATACGGTAGACAGAATCGCGTATCGTCTCAGTTCTTCGTATGATGCGACAGGTAACAGATAGTTTTCACTCTCCTTACCTTCTTAGAGATCATTATGGTAAATTATATTGCATTTGGCTCATCCATCACAGATGTCGTAGGGTATTTATTTTCTCACCAAAGAAAATTCTGCTATTATTTAAAATACCTGCTCGAAACAGCGAATCAATAGAGTGTTTATGACATGTCGTATTACACGGAGAATTCGTAGCCTTAAATCAAACTTACTGTAACATGTATTACATTTTTTATAATATACCATTTATTTAGCTCCTATGTCGTGTGTGTGTGTGAAATTAATTAATTACACAGCTCCCACACAAAATTTTACACATTAATTCCGTATTTTTTTATTTGCTCAGCAGAGATCAAGATTAAGTGTACATTTAATGGTGTACAGTCACTGATTTCAGCTGGACTGCCTACATAGTCGTCGGTGCCATTCGCTTCACCATCGGCTGGATCTGCAAATGCGATACATCGACACCTGTGTCGCTTCTGCAATAAAACGTTTGTGTTCAACTGCAATGCTGAAATGCACGACAAGTATGGCTGCGCAAAGAATGCGGATCGAATGACATAGAAGTGTGGAAATTGCGACATGGCATTTGCTAGACGTTATACATAGTTTGCAGAGACACATGAAAACCTGTCAATTTACAGGTTCTTCGCCTGCCAAAATGTGACGTGTATGGTCTCTATCTTCATCTACGCCAATAAATCGAAAATATACTCCATCATCATGTGAGTATCAGCCGCACCCAAGAGTCGTAACAGGGTCTGAAACAGTTAATAGCAATCAGGACATCGTGAACCATACTATTCTTACATTGTGACTCGAGGTAGGAAGGTGATCGGTTTTAAGTTATTCCGAGAAGTTTTACATATAAAATATAAAATCCGCACGAATTATCGTCATGAATTTAAAAAGGCAACTCGATTAATTACAATTTTTAGAGTAAAATATATAGATTTTATTTTAAGCTGGAGAGAGGGGGAATGGCAGAGAGGAAGAGAGAGAAAGGGAAAGAGAGACAGAGGGAGAAATAGACCTGTATGTTTTCGCAAAAGTCGCTACACAGTATCGGTACAAATAAAAAAAAATTGCTTAATTTTTCATTTTATGTAAAAAAAACTTTGCAATTCCATCAAGATATTTTTAATATTGACATAATAAATCCGATAATTATAGATAGAAAAAATTTAATGCATCTACATTTTGTTTGTAGGTGCCCTGTCAGATAAAAAAAATAATTTTTTAAATAGGATAATAAATACCGATATTTGACTTGGCATACCCTATGCCTATAAAAGACATATGGCTGCCAGAAACAGACACATATGCTTGAAGGGTAAGTGGGCATAACCACTGAGCCCCTTCGGGTAGGTCAGCAATCCCGAGTCGAACCGAAGTAGTATTCCGACGCCGGCCGAGCACTTCTGAGTCTAGCTGAAGACTCACAGCGACAGCCACAGCCACACACTTCCTTTTAAAATACATTGTCCCCATAGCCCCATATATACACTACTGCCTTTCAGTTGCCCTTTATAAATTCTCTGCAAGGACTTTGATTTCTTTTATTTGTACATTACGATCCAAGTATAATTTTGACTTTGACATGTTATTTTATAAAAAAAAACAGGAGACACATATGATGTCTACAATTTTAAATATATGTAATACATGTATAAAGTAATTTTTTTCCTTGGCAACGCCCTTATCTCGGTGAATGATATTTCGGGAGTGCCTGGTATGCACTGAGAGAAGTGTTTGTTCCAGCTGACAAAATATTTGTCTGTATGGAGCCAAAAATATATTTCGTTGCCGCAATCAAATTTTTTGTCGAATAAACAACTTGAAAAGCAACAAAAAATAATTTTGTCCGTCTAAAAAATAACACGCTTGAGTCAACAAAACCTCTGTGTTGGGCCAGAATAATTAAAACTTGTTAACAAAATATTTAGGATTATTAACTTTTTATTTTGGTTTTGCCACTCAATTGATTGCCCTCGTTAGAAAATACAACTGGAAAGTTCGTTTGTATTTTTTTCTGACCAGTAAGATATTAACAGTGTTTTAATTGCATTTATTGATCCTTAATAGGCATAAACATCCTACGAAAAAATTCATAGGGAAACTCAAAAGAAAAGCTGTAAAACTTGAACTATCTATTTACGAACGTTATGTTTAGTATAATTATATATACATATATAGTAGTTTGGGGAACCAAAAAATAACAACAAAATATTGCATTGCACCTTAACAAACAATTAATTTGGTTGCGCCAAGCAAGCTTTGTTTGATCCATCAAAACCATTTTCTTAATGTGACTCACGAGTGGGAGAAACGGTGTTCGCTCGTGACAGTATGGCGACGTACTCCTTTCTGCTTTCGTTCGTCGCGTGGTAATCACTTTGCAACGTGTGTAGGCAAAACATGATTCCTGACTAGAGGATTAGAAGACCACGACAAAATTTGTCCGTTAAGGCGGGACCAGTTAGCGTCTTCCAGGGTCTAAGAAATTGAGGTAATGATAGAGAAAAGTAGACGCCAAATTGATTACTTATTTGCAGTTTATATGAACACAGTGAAAAAATTAAACGAGTTGATTAAACTGTAAAGGAAGTATTTATGGGAAATTTACCTCATACTATACTACAAATAGAGCAATGCAAGCATGCAATGTTGAGAACTTCAGTAAGCATAAAAAATTATGAGTCAAAACATATTTTAAATTAAAAAAAGCTTAATTTGAATTGAAATTTTGTATTAATGTATTGTGAATGTTTACAGAGAAGTGTAAATATATGTGCGGTTTTAGTGCATTAAAATGTCTACTTATTTTTCAATGTAATTTTGTCAATTGCATATTTGATTGTTATATAATTATTTTATAATTTCTTGCTTTGGGTTATGATTTTCGCAGTTGATGTTGGTTTTTTATAAGTAGTGGTTCAATATTTATTTTTAATTCATTCATAGAATTATGTATTGTTTATTCTAACCTTCTTCTAGTTGACAAATAAGTTTTATTTAAGGAATTAAATAGAAAACCTTCCAGATGATGATCGACCATGTTTGACCACGAATTACGAATAACATTTTAAAAACGCATTGTTTATAATATCAAATTTACTGTGGAGAAATTGCAATGTGGAGAACAAATACGACATTTTTCATTTTCCAGTATTTTTTAATGATTAGGGCGACATCTATTTCGATAAAGAAACATTTTGTTATTCATTACAAGGTATAATTTAATGATCCTCTTATAAAAACGCATTTATAGGGAAAACGAGACAATAGTCTTAGCAAGCCTGCTGAAGCAAGGTCATTCTACGGAGTGAGTTTCTATAATTTATTTTTGGGATGTTTTAATACGACGTTTTGTTTAGAATGTGTTCCGTAACTATTGCTATTGCTATTGGCCTGTGCTCCACCACACTTGGCGTTCCAATTGCTTGAGCGTTATTTTACGTTATAAATTTTTTGTTGTCAGACATTTGTATGTTCCGATTGGACGATATCATGATGCCCGTCGGTGTATTGCTTTAGCTGATTTGTTAGAGACGCCGGGATTTATATCCGTGGAAAGACGTTAGTTGGTTGCAATGCTGTGTGCGTCTGCATCTGCTAGACTTCTGCATTTATGGGTCTCACAACGCTTACCAAATATTTCATTATTCTTATCTTAACGGTAAAATTATGGTTTGATATAAACTATAGAATTGATTGGAAAGATAAAAACTTCCTTGTGCTAAATCCTGACACCAACTTATGTAAAGGAAACAGGAATCGACCATCTTTTATAACATCAATAAATTTAAGATAAGATGCATGTAATTGGGCAACCATATTTAGTTGCAACTTCTGCAAAACCATTATCCAAGCATCCACATATTCTGATCATATATCTCACCACAGAATGCTAGTTGTCGCAGTTGTTCAAATGCCAATATTTGTTGACGTGCAAATGGGATTAATCCTAATTTTTTTAAATTATTTATTTGAAAATATAGGAATATGTCGAAAGAATTTATTAGCAACTGCCTCTTTTTTGTGATACCATAACTAAAGCATGAATGAGCATTAAGGAGAGCAATGTATGAAGTTTATAAGTTTAAACGTCACTGTGAGTATTATAAATTAATTGCATACTTATAAGGGGATAAACATAATTTCCGAAGGAAGAATTTGAATGCGTATGATAAAAACTGATTGGAAATGGGTTTAAATAATGGACGAAATACTATGTGTTATAAGGAAGATCAGCATATTTGAGCTGAAGAAAAGTCTGTCAATTTTTATTGAAAACTAATGTTATGAGAAAAATGCAAACCTTTTGAAGCGAAGTGTGGTCAGTAAGACTTCAGTGATCACAGAAATGGGAGAAATCCTATAAATGGTAACAAACATAATATTTTTGGCTGTTCACTGAATATTTGTAACACCAACGTTCTATCGCCATCCAGTCAAGCGCTACTCTTGCAAATAAACAAACACAGAAAAAAACCTTTTTATGAGTCTACAATTTTCTGTTATTCCACTGAAAAATCTCACAGAGTTACAAACATATTAAATGTGTGCATCAGTCTTTGTGATGATTTTGTCTGTCACAAAACTGTGCCCCTGAATCGCCCATGGAAGATCATTCCTATCTTTAGGTCCTTCCCGAAACATTCACGCTCAGTCTGTCACTGTTGTCTTATGGCACAAATATAGTCGCCCCACGTGACCTGCATTCTGTGATGGATACATACTGGTTGACATACATCGTTGTCAGGAACTGAATCACCACTCACTGGACCATTTAGGATGGATTCAGAATCATGCTGGCCATTTTTTCAACGATCTGCAACACAAACCACGTATGCAAGGAGTAGGAATGTGGGCTCGTTTGTGTTTTCTATAAGCACCAAGATAAATCAAGGTATACTATTACTGCATGCAGTGATCAGGTAAAGGAGAAATCTTGTTCTCCGTATATGGCACCTCATTCCCCGAATATAAATCGAATAATTTCTCTAGCTAGAACCAGCGGACACTCTAGCATGGATTTAACAGAAAACAACAATGAATTAAATAATTAACTTTTCAATGGTCAGAATAACATTTCTCCGTGCAATATTTGCGATGTGCTTCGCAGATGTTCCTTGAAACTGCTTATTTTCTATTTTCTCTCACATTCTCTCGTGCGACGACAACTAAATAATCAAGCAATTAAGATATTGTACGGTATAGCGTGTCATGCTGCAAACAAAAAAACATTTTTATTTCATAACAACTCGGTAAATTCTCGTTATAAACTGCCCCCTCCCTAATCTCTTTAAGCATATTACCATACACCAATAGAATAGCACGCGATCAAGTGTAACCACGACATATTATTAAAATATTCTCTTCAGCTGTTATACTGGCGGGTATCAAAAAGTTTCGGGACTAGTTTTGTAAGACGCCAACAGATTGCGGCATAAGTCTGGGCGCATAGTCGCCGGGAGCACCGAACTTCAAAAGTCAGTGCGCTAAATGAAATCGTCCTGTAAAGAACAGGAGCTGTGCAACTGGCGTCATTCTGTTCACGCGAGTTACCAAGTCAGCTACTGGATCACGGACAGCAAGTTAGAATAAAGAGCTAACGTCATATTCTGCGAGAAACTGGACAAATCTGCCGCACAGACGAAGCAACATTCTCCGAAGGGGAAGAGTTCATCATTTCCACGACCGAAAAAAGCGAGTGAGGTCCGCAGCTCTACTAAAGCATGCTCACCGCCTTTATGAACATTTACGGCAATACGCATCGAGAATTCGTCCCCAGAGGCCAGACAGTCAATAGTGCAATCTACTGGCAGGTTTTGAGGCGCCACACAGTGGGACCAAACATGCTGAATCAAGGAAAAGATTTAATTGTCTCAATGGGGTTTACATGGTGACAAAGTAAGTTTTTGGTTTTTGTAAAGCTACTGTTAAAACGAAAAGTACAATTTCAAATTAAACAGAAGATTAGGGAATACCGTACTACAAAAAACTGCCCTTAAGACTCGTCAATCTCGTTTGCACTGTTAGTGTCGTCGCTGCTGTCGTGTACCGCACAATGAACATCCGGTTCCCGAAGCATGTCCAGGACCTCATCAGCTGCGTGGCTTTATTCTTCGGCATCTGCCTGACTGAAGAAAATAGCGGGTACGAGGATATCAGCAGCACACTGAGGACATCTTAATATGTGTGTTTTCGAGACACCATCCAGAAAAGCCTTCTCTGTACTTTTTAAATTTCTTGTTTCTAGCCTCTTGGGCCTCCTCGCTTAGCTGGCCAATAGGGACAAAAGCATGACGGATAATGTATGGACCATAAATAAGGATTTTGTGAATTATCGGAGGCATTGCGTACCATGGGAATTTCTGTACAAATAGCTGTACTGTCTGCAACACATACATGCGATACTTTTCCATATATATTTCATGGCCTCGAGAGATCACTCGGAAAATTGTGCTGAATCTTCTGATGATGTCAATGTCAACACCAGTGATACTTGCCGATAAAGCCGGATTCTCAAAAAAAACATCTTGACGTATTCCCATCATTGGTGTTGCCAAAGCCCAGTTTTCACTCTTCTACTATTAATCCCATATCTTTTTTTAATCTGTCTTGAATGGTATTCTTTTTCTTCGAGACAATATTCTTCTGCTCGATGCCCCGAGCTTGCCATTTCTCAAGTAGAAGTTTATATGAAAGATGCAGCAAGCGCTTAAAGAACGTAATGCGTGCGTGAAGAATGGACAAGCCGAAGCTGAGTCTTGAAGAATCGACCATCTCCGGACGCAGCACTTTTTCCAGGTGGTTGAAGTCTGCAGAGGTGAGATTACAAAGGAAACACCTCTGAATTGATGAATTTTCTGTAACGACATTTCACTTTTTGCCGATAATAATACTGAAAAGGATGCTGTGGATAACTTCTATTTGTTTGCCGTCTAACTCACCAACAAATGGATGTATTGTTGTATTTGCCGTTTGATGTGATCCTGTTCCATTTTTGAAATATCTGCGGTTTCACATTGGAACTGAAATCAGACGGGCCTACAGTACCATGTTGACGAAGGTCGTGGTTTTTTCCAGAAAACTGTTGGCCCTTTTCCTTCCGGGTTGTTTTCTATTAGATGTATAGGCACAAAGGAGGAAAGGAAGACGTTCGAGTCTGTACTACTGGAGTCAATTGAAAACGTTTGCTTGTATTCTGATTTGGAGAACCATAGAATCTGCACTTGCAATTCAGGGTTAGTTTTAAACGGTTATGAACTGCATTTTGAAATAAGTCCCTCAGAGCCTCTAGAAGACGGGAGGCAGTGTGGTCAAGAAGTGCCTGCAGGTTAACTTCAGCCTCAGTTTTTGATAGTACTAAGTGTTTTTTCGGAGGAAAACAATGTGTTTTAGATTTCTGAATGTGTTTATTAGTGGAAAACCTATGTTAAACCTGATTTCGGATAATATTGTATTGTGACGTCTGGTGAGCTGAGTATCAATACACATGGCAAGCGCTCTTTTCCTGTAAGCTACTTCGCTGGTGGACTACAGAAACTTTTGTAAGCTTCTTGATATTTCGAAGCTCGCATGGATGATGTTGCTGTTATATCTTTTACAATTTTTGGGGGTTCTGCTTTGCCACAAGAGCGCAAGCTCATTTGAGTGGCTAATGAAAACTCATTACTTGAATCTGTGGCTCGCAAATTTTCTGTTTTCAGTAGTTTTGTCCTATGACATGATTCATCGAAACTCTTCACATGTCGACCCATACATTATCTAGTAGCGAACCTTTAATAGTATAGAAACTCTACTAATTTGCCTAGCCGGTCCGTGGTATTCCTGAAGAATCTTCAATCCTACAAAATTGCTGCCATCTGTTCTTATAATCGGATACGAAAAATTAAATTCGCTTGTTGAGAGCCGGAATACATTCGTTTGTGCATTTTGTCTTGATTGGGACGAAGTTTTTCGAAACCGATACTTACTCCTGTATTTGTACACTCCCAGACTGCCTCGTTGTATCATAAAGTCCTCTTCTAGTTATAACAAATATTATATGTGCAACTCAATCTTGCATAGAAAGACAAGCGAATACTTTGGTCTTTAGATCACGCGCACTTGGCAAATCGATTTTTAGAAGCTGTCTACTTTTTAAACCGCTACTGTTTCAAAATGAGCAGATATGACAAGTGCTTGTTTACAGTTACGGTAAGTATATTGTGTGAATTACTTATAAATGCCACGATGCGGAACATGATATTCACTTGTATATACTACAACCTTCAAGACAACTTTTACCTTTTTCACATTTATGGTACATTGCCTTTGTGGTCCCATTAATCCACTACTGAATTCAAAAAACCTATATGTAATTGCAAGAAAATGTGCTTACCTGATGGTAATGACATCATGTTTAGCCAAACGTTACAGCCGCACACGACACTATCAATCATTTAACGACTTCCTAGATAGAGACCCTCTCTTTCACTGATCCATGTATGCTCAAGTTCTGACATGTGCTGTGATGTTAGCTGCATTCCAAAGACCTCGTGACCATCACAAATGTCTGGTTTAGGTATTCATCGATCGTTAGAATATAACATATCGACTTTTTATTAAGATTCTTTTTTTTTCAAGGATAGTGCTGTTTGGCCCCACTGTACGCTGTAGGAAGGTCATTCGGCAAAAGCGTCTGGATTTGCGGCGCGCAAGAAACTGGATGATCCACGGCGACAATGCTTTTTGTCACCGAGCTCTACTCGCACGTAAAATTCTCGCCGGAAACAACATTGTCTTACTTATGCACTAGAGACGTTGAAAAAATATCGATATATCGAAATAACGATATTATATTAACGATTCACCGATAAAATTTTGTTATATTTCAACGATATTTTATTGAAATCAACATCTTTTTCCAGGTATTGGAAATACATTTTTTTTAGCATGCTCTTTTAATAAGCTACCTTTGGAATACAAACATTTAATTTAAAAATTACTATGTTTACTTTGGTAAGATGCACCAATACCGGCGCTACAAATTTATGTAGTGCTTCGTATCCTCAATAGTAATATACCAAACAATTTTAATTTGGTCAAGTCCTTTAATACATAAAATATCAAATTCCGATGTACCGAAAATCGATATTTTTCTTTCGGTATATCGTTTCTTAAAACGACACTTTTATAAAAAAACGATATTTATAATATCAGTATTTTTTTCTGATATAAAATCGCTACTCCGCACCCATCCTACTCGCCAGATTTAGCTCCTACGGATTTTGTACTCTTCCCGAAGATGAGTGAGTGAAGAGATTTGGGCGGCATTTAACAGCGAGATCTTGAGAGTCGATCAGAGTGATTGAGGTGAGTATGGATCAGCGCTGGAATTAAAGGATGGGGGAAACGGGAGATCCCTGGGGAAATTCTGTGACCAGTGGCATCGTCCGGCACGAATTCCCACATGCGAAAATCTGGGAGTGACCCAACCGGGGATTGAGCCTGGTTCGCCTTGGTGGGAGGCGAGCAAGCTAACCGCCCAGCCACCGCGGGCTCTCTTCCCGGAGATGAAGATCTAGTTCTAATTCGCCGTTTTGAAACCATTGCAGAAAGTGGTGCGAATAGCAGAAGTTACTCGACATACTTTGAGAAGAAGACTTGTAGGACACAATCCAAAGTTGCAGGAACGCTGGGAGCGCTGTAGTGCTGTACAAGTGAAATATTTTGAAGGTGTGGTGCATAAACGTAGACAAATAAAGTAAATTCTTGTAAACAGAGTTAGTCCCGAAAATTTTTGATACCACCACGTATAGGCCCACAGTGCGTATTCAGTCATGAACGCGTCATATTACTATTGGACAGGTACTGTCTTCGATTTCCGTCAGCAGCATTGTTCGTTGGTTTCTTCTTCATTATTTATCTCCGTTCCAGAATATGCATCTCATTGAACCTCCCATATTCCTCGCATAAAGAATTACGTTCTTTATTAATCTGTGCTCGCAGTAAAGGTATACAAATTATTGGCTCACGATTACGTATCTGTGGATGCTCTAACATATTAAGGGCGCCACTTACCTGGCGCTTGTTTTTGTGTTGTAGTGTTTGAAATCTAATTTTTTTAAATCAAACCACTAAATGTGTTTCTATTATACTGAATTACGAAAAGAAAACATACTTCAAACAAAGTACGAATAGTACCTTAAATAGATCATACACATTATGAATGTTATTTTCGAGCCCTCCAACATAGTTTAAAACTACTTTTTCACACTGCTGTATATCATTATACACTTGTTGGAAATATGAGAAACAATTATATGGACCTGCACTAAATTTTACTTCAGACTTTCCAGCAATAAAATTATAGTGTCACCGCTTAAAGTCCAATAGGTACACGCAACACAACGAGAACACTGCACGCCAGTTCAGCGCTTTGTGTGTAAGAGTGATGGGGCATTAGGCACGCGTTTCAGTGTCGCCCTTATGCTCGCTTAGATATGAACCTCAAACGTGCTAAAAAAAATCTCTAACCGAGTAGGTGGCGCCATTAACATTACTAGTTTGATACCAATCCGTTTGTATACTAGATCGCATTCTTACATCGATGGTGTGCTATGTGCTTTGAGATGTGCCTTGGAATACCAACTGTAGAATAAAAAATATATCTTGTAAGGACTAGTGACTTTCCAACACTTGCGTATCTCAGCATTCACGGGTATCTCTACACTATTTTCTTACTTCCTCTAGAGAGTTTATTGAATAACTTATTGAGTAGGAAGTTTTTTTTTTGTTACATATGCTGTTTTCTGTACTAATGGACATGTTTTATGAACAGAAATGATCTCAAAATAAAATTAGTTAACCCAAAGTATTTGATAAGTGACAACATTCTAGAAGTCCATGTTTTGTTCACTATGTACACTAAGACAGAAATATATGTAATATTGTTACAATTTTCCCAAAGTCAGTGGGCTAAACTACTAGGTTCGTTAATAGATGGAGGTCTTAATTAAATAAAAGAGTTAGTTATAAATTCCTAAATTATAAAAAATAACTAAGAAAATACAATTGCTATTTACAAATAACAAATTCAATCAGTACAATTTACAATTACTTCAAAGATACTAATGGCACTAATAACTAACATCAGTCACAATAGACAGTATTTCAAGACCTAATGAATTACTTTATAAATGATATATCCATATATGACATATCAAATGTTAACAATAAAGTGTATATCACATGGCCATACATTCCCACATCAGTTGATTCCAGATCCCAACAGTCCGCAATGTGCTAGAGTTCTCCGAGCGCCCTCGTGCACAGTAGACCTCTCATTGTGTTTCACGCCTTCTCGTTCGTTCATACTATAAACACTTCGTCCACCGTCGTCTCGCAATCTCCCGTCGTCATCCGTCCTCTTCACAGAAGTTCCTCGCTGCACCAGACGTTAATTGATTACCTCACTCAGCTAATTAGCTTTCACACAAAAAAAAAAACTGCCAACTATCCAGCTGTTTTTATATTTGTAGTGTATTTGGCGATCACCCAGAAATTTTTCCAAATGCTGTGTTGTGCTGAGGGCCCCAGTTCCCAGAATATTCTTGCGCATCCTCTAAAGTCGTCGGCTTTCCCGAAAGGGAGGAGGAGCTGTGACGCCAGCCAGGTCAGCTGTCAAACATTCCCCCGTCTGCTCGGCGAGGGGACCGCGAGGGAGTCTGTTTGGGAGGAGGGGAGGGTCAAGGTGTGTCGTCCCCCACAGAGCCGAGTCAGCGCATAGTTCTCGCGCCTAGTGCGGCATTCGGCATGTAACAATACATATCTTAGGCCGAATATATTATATAAATAGGAAAAACTTCTCTGCATTGCCAAATTTTCAATAAAGGATATAAAATTCACGTTAGCGCAAGTGTTGATCAGATGATTTACGAAAGTTGTTCACCATAATTTTATGTTGCTGAATACGATATAGTAACGTCACGTAGATTTACTGACGTCTACATTTTCAGCAGCAGTGTACCATACATGTCATTATACTCTCGGTACCCGTTGTTGTTGGTTTAGAAATCTTAGCTACGTTTTTTTGTGGGTGTGTAGCTAAACAGGCCAAAGCACTCAGGCAAAAAAAAAAAAACTATTTCCCTGTAATTTATGCCTGGCAATTCGAGTATTTCATATATTCGTCGTAAAAATGTATGAATAATTTAATCATTTTACTACTTACGTATTTATAGTGGAAGTAATGACAACACATAAAGTACTTCCTATACGACTCGCCTTGTGCTAGCGAATAATTTGTTACCACATTAGCACAGCTAAACTCGCAGAGGGAAAACTTATATTTTCTTCATTTTAGCCACAAATTACTTAAAACAAATACAGATTTTTGTGATTTTAGCCTTAAAATTTTTGCAAGTGAGGATTGCTTCTCCATATTTTTTTTAGTGTCATTAATTGCACCAATTATTGACTTACTTATTTCCCTCAATTTTTCGTCCTACGGTACTTAAAAGAAGAGTAGGTGATGAAAAAACATACCACTCATTGTTAATTATATTGATACATTTACTTTCAAATTAGTTTATATACAAACAGCAAAATATTTTTCATCAGGTTTTGGGTTTGAGAAACATACAAAACTATTTTTTTTTGTTCCCGATAAATCACTTTTTAAAATTCATTTAAGTGACATGTGATGTAAAAGTGCAAAATTTTTGCTACAAACAATAATATGAAAATTTAAAATTAGAAATTGCAGCATCATACACAAAACTAAAAGATAAAATTGTACAAATAAAATGTATTAATAACTAATTTGAAGGCATAATACAAGTTGTATAAACACATAAGGAAAAATAAATCGTTTTGGTATTGTTGGTTTATAACAAGCCGATTTCGTTAAAATAGAAGTATAAAAAGTAATGTTTACTTTGATAGGTGTTTTAGTACATCCAATCCCGGTGTGCAAAATTATTTACACAAATTTTTGGTTTGTACTGCACATTGCGAAGATTAATGAATGTATGGTCTTGTTTGTGGGTAAATGATTCGTAAACAATATTACTTGTCTAGTTCATAATTTGTTTATATAAATTAAGCCGAATATAGCCTACAGCTCATTGGCTGTGACAACAAAACAAGTGTTGTGTCGACAAGTACAGCACCCATCATTACATTTTTGTTTGCAACACCCGAAACCATAAATTAAAGTTGTTCTGAAAGGGTTAAAATACGTCTTTACTCAGTTCACGATAACACAAGAATTGAAATGCCATTTAGTAGTGAAAACAATATAAACCAGGAAATCAATAAACTTACAAACTGATAAGGGCGAAAAAAAACATATATTGACTTAAATAATGAAAACGTTGATAAAGGCAATTAATTTGATTGTGGGCGTGCCCATTTGCTTATTGGCTTCACGAATTTCTGGAGCGGGCTTTGTGTCTGACTGGCTACGGCGTGCTGCGAAATATTCTCTATTGTCTAGGTTGTCAACTGGCAAGTAAGTTACTGGCGCTGATTGGCTTCACGAATCTCTGGAACATGTTATGTGTCTGACTGGCTACGGCGTGCTGCGAAATATTCTCTATTGTCTAGGTTGTTGGCTGGCAAGTAAGTAATTAGGCGCTGATTGGCGAACGACGTTGTAACATGTTGCTGATTCGCGGAGTAAGCCACTATTTTGCATGTGTATTCTCAGATATTCTTTGAAGTATGCCATGGGATTCAAGACTTTAATTGCAAGTTTATTACTGATTAAAGAACCATTTAAGGGCGTGTGTTATATGCAAGCCAACTGCAAAATTAGCCTAATGTATTGGCATTTGAGGTCTACCTTGTTATTAACCCGTTCGGTTGGAAATTAATTTATGAGTTCTTGTTGTCGCGTACAATGGTATTATAAAACACGAATCTTACCTTCAATTTATATTAAATGGGTGTTATAAGTTAAGGCGTTATTTTTATACACGTTTTCACGTAATTCATTAGTCAAAAACAAAACACTGAAAAAACAGCGAATGAAATTGTTGATGAATCAGTGCAAACGTTTTTAAAGAAATAAGAGATGGCCAACTGGCATATTTCATTAATTCATCAGTTTAATTGACTGAAGAGTTTGCTGAATATGCACAGGGGCTGATAACTGATTTAAAAAGTGGAATTTTTACTGATTCAGATTTAGAGTGTGAATACTAGTTTTAATGAAACTACAAAATATTAAAACTAGTCGCAGTATTTAATTAATATTAAAGTGTTGGTTTGTTGAAAATTGTAAAGTTAACAAACGCGTTCGTCACGGTTGAACACGTGCGTGACTACGACAGTTGTATTTGCGTTGGGCTAGCGAATGTTGGGGGCGTGCGTAGGAGACGAGGAGCTGCCTGCCTCGTCTTTAGAGGCCAGGGAATTTCACGAATTAATTTGAGGACAAGTTAATCTTCAACCACACATACATTTGAGTTTCTGTCTCTATGAGATCACAGTTTGTTAAGCACGCTCTCCGGACAATATTCAACCAATAACGAACCTTCCAGAAAATCAAGAGGCCGAATCCCGTGATCCCCAGCTTGCGGTTAAACTGGAGCATCAGCCAATCAACAACTGATTAACGATGTGTCCAAATTCAGCAACTAAGTGCCCTAGATAAGTGCATCAAGGTCATGACGTCACTTTGCCGCTGTCTAAATTTACAACTATGCCACGAATGCCCCTAAAATTTTCACTTCAACCAAGAAACACTGCACGTGTCGCTCCTAGAACGCTTGGTTGGTTTTCGATATCCTACTGTTGGAAATATTCAATTTCTCGGTGTCTGCAACTTTGCATGACCGCGGAAAACACTTGCTGCTGCCACAAAGACAAATAAAACTAGCACTGAATAAAATTAATTGTAGTCTGTTCATGGTAGAGTGAGTACTTTTGAAATCACATTGGAATAATATCAGTACCGGTTAACTGCATTTACGCTACCGCATTTACTGGCACGCAGGTCCTCAAAAGTTGGCAGCGAATTAAGTAAAATAGTTAATGTCTTTACGTTGTATTGCGAGAGTATGTCGTAATGCTTAAATTTATACGGGAAATCATGTTGGTGTTTTTTTCCTTATACATTTAGAGTACGAATTTGTTTATTGGTAACACATAAGGTTCCTACAATTTCATATTTTTACACTTACAGCGCATGAATAAAGTAGTTATGCCCATGGTAGTGTAAATTTTACATATGGCGGAAAGATACAAAACGTAAAGAGAAGATTAACTGAATGAGGACCATGGACAGCCTTTCAGATAATAAATCGAGATGGAAACGAAGAAGGGTTTCAGAATCCACACTCGTACACTTTGTCAGGAAGGGAACGATGTTACAGGGGCAAGCGAACGAGGGCACGTCATACTGAATCTGAACACGTCCTGAGGCTCAAGTATTGCGGAGTCGAGCTAGTCGGGGAATGAATCCGCGAAATTTCTGTGTCTGTTCATCTGTCTGTGGCGTGAGTTCTGGAGCGGAGATATTTGGACGGCTCTTGACATCGGGCAGGGGGGGGGGTCGTCTTGAGTGCCGAAGAGGATGAAGCGAGGTGGGCATGGAGCAGCGCCGGAATGGAAGGGCGGGGGAGAACGGGAGACCTCCGAGGAAACACCGGCCGACCAGCGGCGGCGTCTCCCGGCACGACCCCCCCAGCGACGCCGCCGGGAGGTGGGGAGCATAGCGGCTCTAGCCGTCGCGCCATCGCGCCCGTCGCCGGGCGGCTCCACAACGGCGAAACCCACGCGCGAATGCTCGGAGACGTGGCGGAGGTGACGGTCGGCAGTGACGAGCCCCGCGCCTGAAAGGGGCTCTTCGTTCCCAGCGCGGCGGCGTTGTGTGCGCTGCTCATTAGCACCGGCTGCCTCGCGCGCCCAAGGTCCAACCAGCAGGTCACGTCGCTTCGCCGCCGCCGCGGCCCTTCTTCGGCTCGCCGCAGTGTTGCCAACTCTTGTTCGCAGGTGTGGTACCACACAAAAGCTTTACTACATTCGCGGTTTCTTCACACTTGTTGAATCAAACCTTTGAAAAATCAGCCTATGAATGACGTGTTCGGTTGTTTCCTGAATGTGTAACGTATCACTACAGTTGTACATTTCTCTCAACATAAAAGTATCTTATCTTTAGTTGCTTTGAACTCTTATTTATTTATATATTATCTACAAATTATGATATTTCATTTATAATTAATATCAATAAATACAGGGGGGAGGGGAAACAGGTGTGTTGGTAATGCCTAGTAATAAATAGTTCTTACACAAAATTTTATTACAATGAGTGCTCTCGAAAGCGGCGCATTGTCTCTTTTGAGTAATTTAATAGACTTAGTTAAGCTTAATTTGCACGAGACGGAGGAATATCCTGGAAGTATAACTTAAGCAGGGATTCACAAAAGTTGGAAGTAACCATAAATTGACTGTATATGTTACTCTCTCCATAGCATAATTTTGACGTTGGCGTACTGGTTCTCTGATATGCTACGTGATGATTAAAGAACGGGCCTTGTGGCTGACAGGCCACTACAAACTCCGATAGATAACCTATTGGTTGAACTGCATGCAGGCGAGTAGTTTTATCAAGCGAACGGCGTTCCAACATGTCACTGGAGAGTGACGCTGTGTTGCTGGAGTTCGTCGCTGGAGTTTGTGATACAAGCAGCAGTTTCACCCGCAGACTGATTATTCGTCTTCTACGCATGCACCCAACATTGACCTACCCCAAAGGAACACAACTGTCAAAGTCACATGGTTAAGAGTGATGAAAGTGTTTGTATATAGCTTAATTTTAAAATAAAAAAGCACTTTTATATGAATAAAATACTTTTATCAATTTGACAATTTTTCAAATTTGTTAGAGGAAGTATGAAAGCATCTCCAGGCACTTGTTTACGTATCAGTGTTCTAACCTCAAATCCAATTAATGCCGTTTTTGCTAGACGTGTTAGCAGAATAGCAGTTCGATGTTGGGACATAGAGACTGGTTGTGCGCAGCCAGCGAGATCGCTCTACCTCATCCTTTGTCTATGGTTTTGCCTCTGTAAGCTTAAATTACCTGTGGTTTCGTGCTGTTCGCAGTTAACAGATAATTCTTTTAAAAATAAACCTTTGAAAAATGTCACTGCCCCTACCGGTTTGCACACTGACTGGCATGAGAACAGTGAAGTTGGTAACGACGGAGGGGCAATAATTCCCTGCCGCAACGTTGAATTAAAATGGTTGGGAAAACATTCGTGAGTACTGGATATATATAGTTTTTTCTTTCAGTTTTTAATGCATATAAGTTTAAGAATAAGATTGGACAGAGAGAGAGTGAGAGTGAGGGAGAGAGAGTGAGAGTGTGTGAGAGAGAGAGAGAGAGAGAGAGAGAGAGAGTGAAAGATAGATAATTGAAAGATTTTGGCGACTCTTAATATCAGGGTCCTGAGAGTGCAAGAATAAGAAAATTCGAAAAATATTTACTTTACTTATAATTTCACAGTTTTTCTTGACCAACGCATAAATAACCAGGTCTTCGACATTGTTAATTTTACATATGGTAAAAAAAGTTCACAATGTATATGTGCACGTAAGTAGATCAAAATAAGTAATTTAAAATGTTCTGGATTTACCGTGAACAGCCTATACAGTATTATAAGACAATGAGATCCACATATGAACACAATATATTTGAAAATTTTAAGTTTGGAAAGTCACAACTCAAGTGACACAA
Source organism: Clitarchus hookeri (assembly GCA_002778355.1). NCBI lineage: Eukaryota > Metazoa > Arthropoda > Insecta > Phasmatodea > Phasmatidae > Clitarchus > Clitarchus hookeri. Next base: position 2,109,984 of record NQII01000001.1, read on the forward strand.
TGGCATTAATTTGCGATGGTTGACCTGAGGATTAATTTGACAGCTCTTTCTTTTATCTGTTTTTGCCCTTGCTGCAAAGCAGATTGCGACACGTGATATGTTATTTATGTAAATTTTCTACCTTATTTGGCAACTCTGACCACGAAACAACAAAGATATTTAATTTAGTTTTGCTTCCGATTCCAAAAAATAACTTGCTGGTTTTCAGTGTCGCCCCTCTTATGTCTGTTGGAATTCCTGACCACAAAATTTCCCTTCTGTTGGTATATTTTATGTGTAAAACGCACTGCATTTTGAAAACTTCCCTGAAGCTCAATTATAATACTTTCCCTTAGTAATATGGATTTATTTTATACGGACTACGGTGACTGGAAAATACACGAATAGTACAATCGTACTATGTTTGGCAACACTGCACTACCCACCGTTTTCCTGCACGAGGGAATTGCAGTTGTTAGCTAAGGGTTTTAAGTGAGACACGAACATTTTGATCGAAAACCAACTCTTTCTTCGCATACCGTTGAATAATATCTCAAGCTTTGATGGCAAGGTACTTTGTGCAAAAACATTAAAGTGTAATTTATTCAATATATTATAAACGTAACACATTAAACATTTATTGGTATTACTAATATAACAAAAATCCAACAAATATGTAATTAGGAAGATTCTGGCACAGAGTACTTAAAAATACAGAGGTTAAACAGCCGCTTATACAGCGATCTCCAGCTGCACACTTGCTCAAAATGACGTATTAATTTAATAATAATTTCACAGTTTCACTTGACCGAAGCATGAATAAAGTGATGAGGCTAATTTCAATGTTAATCTTACATAAGGCGGAAGAATACACAATGTGCATGCAAGTAGATTTTAAGCAGGGTTTTCAGAGTGCTCATTTTACCCTGAATAGCGTACAACAAAGAGTTATAATGTCACTAGTACAGTTAGAAACAAAAACTTTGTTCGTTTCGACGACTAAAATTACATTTTTGTATATGCCAGAAAGAGTTTTTTTTTTAATTTTTCTATAATTTCTTCATTATTATGTCAAATACCGCATATTTATTTGTTCTTGGAACGAGAAAATAATTTTGTAGGACTGAAAATTCACGTGATCTGTGAATGACTAGTGCAATTGGGGGGAATGAATGGATGGAGATTTTTTGGACATTCGCCATTGCGATGCAGAAGCCTGTCATGGAAAAACAATAATGAGCACGAAAAAATACTTAAAGAAGCAAGTAACCTATGGAAGAGAAAATAAATATGTATACAACACTGAAAGATTCCAAACGAGAATAAGAGTAAAAAAATTCACGGCAGTTTCACCTTCGTTTACATGTCTATTCTGTGATCGCAAGTCAAAGCACCGCAGTCTTGTTGGTTCTTGCAACATAACATTTATTCAATTGCAGCTGAACTCAAAGAACATAATTTCTTTTACAAATGTACATTCGTGTGTACGCACATTAGGTGTTTACTCAAAAAAGAGAACACATTACAGATAGGAGAAAAACATGTGCATTTGTGACGTCAACTGCCGTATTATAGAAAGAAATCCATGCGAAATGCTTGAAGCCTCACAATATCATGGGTGGGTGGGGGTAGGAAAGAAAACAGATTGCTACATATCATTGCTAGTTTGAGTAGTACTACCGTCAATTACGCCTATTCGTCAAGCTACGAACGTTCTTTTTTTCGGAGCAGTAACGTTAAGCAATTCCCAGAACAGCGGTCATGCGCACTTGAAACTGTGCTGGAGAACAGACAGAACGGGTTCTGTGTCTGACTAGTCAGGTAGGGAATAATAACTCCTATCTTTACAGCTGCCTTTCATCCGGTCGTAGCAGTGTTTGTGTAAGTTTGAGAGAGGAATGAATCATGTAATTTTTGGACCGTGTGTACTGGGCTGAACGCCAGGTGCACACGTGTAGTTTTATCACCGTAGGAAATATTAGCGGGGACTTTGATATATATATATAACTTTTCTATATTGTATTTTACTTTGCAGCTGTGACAAAATTTCCAGGAATTGGAAACTTTACTGATGATTAATTTTCAAAACATAATTAAAATTTGGTGTAGCCTACGGATGAATATTTATGCCAGATCTGTGAATCGTTTGTTAAGCATCTTATAACTTTGGCACATTAAAATACTTCACTCATTTTATTATAGCTCTGAAATCGTTTTACAATAACACAATAAGAGCCAAATAATTTACCAAAACGCAAACAAGGTGGATTTTAATTTTATTTACGCTATCATTTCAGATGTAATATCTAGAAATTTGCAACAAGGAAATTTTTTCTTTACTGTATGAATTGATTAAACTAGAACGGTTTTAACAGGCAAACCAATGTTGCACTTGAGAAAATAAACTAAACTAACTTTTTGTTCACATAAAATATTTATATAAACAAATCAATAATTATTGTAGTTAAAATGCCCATACTATTAAGAAAATCGAGATATTCTCTTTGTGTAAAATCAGAGTAACCAAAAGGTTAATATCATATCTTTAAGTAAAAGTTTCCATCTTTGTTTGTTGGGATGGCTAGGACTACATGGTAGGTGGGAGAGACGTGCGAAAGCATTTCTGCGACGTCGCAAGTTGAAAGTGCGCACGTGTGCACTAGGCTTGAACCCGACATTACACGGTTTGCTACAAGCTCTTACAAGGTTTGGTAGGAGTGTTTGTAGACTAGTTGCATGAAATAATGTTATTACGACCGTAGATGACGTACTTGCACAAATTACAGTTGATGGGAGTACAAATGAGTAGACGTTACACAGTTACTATACATCGTCGAACCAGAAACTGATAAACTACCTTAAGGCTCACATAAATTACTCATATGCGGATACTGGCAATTAACAATGTAACAGGTTATTTCATAGTGTTGTGATTTCAAACTGTCAAAAGTTTGTGGAAATGGTATCAGCATGAACATAGATATATTTAAAACATTTGCATAAAGATTTGTAATAACATGATGCAGCTAGTCCTAAGTGTGAAATTATGAACTGCTGTGTAAAGTAAAGAAAATAAATGTAATATTTAAATTTGCACCCATGGAACACTCGGCGTCTCATAGTTTAGATAGAAATGTCCCATTTGGCCATAAAATCTGGGAAAGCGCACGTAGAAAATTTGTAATAACTGCACATGAGCAATTTTTTTCTGCCTAGTTTATTAAGTATCGAGAGTAGATGAGTTGGGCCTATCTGGTTGCATGGGCTGCAGGTCGACGAGCGAAGAGGCGTCCGCCATCTTGGACGATGTCGCAACAGCCTGATACTGAGATGAAGAGTGAGCTTACACGTGCTCTCATACAGGTCGGGCGTCGGCCATGTTGGATTTAGGTTACCATGACCCTGACCTGGAGGTGACCATGACCCTCTTGTGACCTTACATTTGAGAACTAAATTAAATCACAAAAAAATCTAAAAATCACGGACAAAATTCTGACCTTATCTACTATGTTGGAAATGGGTGACCTTAACCCATCTGACCTTAAACTCCAAAAATAGAAAAAAGTCGTAAACTTCGAGGGAATAGTTACACTATCCACCACAATCGCCAAGTCAGATGTAGGTACGTTGACGTTATTGCATGTGGTTTTTAATGGAAAAAAAAAAGGGAAAATTTTTAAACGTCGAAGTTAATATTAGGTTTTTGACCCCGACCGCCCTGTTGGATGTGCATGAACTTAAGCTTTGATTTTTGACCTTTGATTGGTGTCTTATGTTTTGCAGGTGAAATGGTCTTATTTTGAAGGATCCTGAAGTTCTGTCTAAGGCAAGAGAAGCTGCTGTCAACAAAGAGGCTATTGGTTCTTATTTCGAATTGCTGGACAATTTGCTAACTGAGTTCTCTTTCCACAATAAGCCCACGCATATATATATAAAAAAAAAAAAAAATATATATATATATATATATATATATATGGATGAAAGTGGGCTCTTCTTATACAATCTGCCACCAAAAAATATAGAACAGAGAAGAAAAAAAAGGTAGTAAGGGGAGAAGACGTAATCGTCGTAGCATGCTGCTATGCTGCTGGGTCATAAATCCTACCACTGGTCCTTATCAGGGAATAACGCCAGCGTCCGTAATTCACGGATAATTTCACTAATGCATCAGTTACCGCCTTGAGTGAAAGTGGGTACATAAAAGAAGGAATATTTGTAAACTCCTTGACCACTTTCAAGAACATCATGTACCATGAAGAATATTTTTGATTTCAGATTGCGTTTCATATCATGCAGCACTTTCAGCTATTCTGTACTGCCAGACCAACGACATTGAAATGTTGTGGCTTCCACCACACAGTACACATGTGTTGCAGCTCCTCAATCGTTGTGTTTTTAAGGCAATGAAATCTAATTATCATCGAGAGACTACGTCATTTGTTCACAGGCTTCAAAGATAAAATATACCTTGGATACAATAAAAACTCTGTTCAATGAAGCTTGGAAGGCAACAGCAGCTGTAGCAGATAATGGGAGTAGTAGACCTATGCCGATGCGGGTGCAGGTATCATGCATAGGATTTAGGATTCGCCAGCCACCTTGGTTGTCAAGGCGGCCTGGGGCGTCCAAAGGCACCCGACAACAATATTGGATCTTGGTAATCTTGACCCATGACTTTGACTTTTACCTTGGAACCAAAGATTAATTTAAAAATAGCAAAAAATGTAAAAAAATTATATAATGTTACTTTCCCCTACATCTCGCTCATCCCTCAACCCTAACAAAGGCCCCCTCCTCACCTCATCCCTCCCTATCACAAAAACCATGAAAAATGACAAAAAAAATTTTAAATCGAATAAAATATAATAATAGACTCTCTTCCCTTGTTCACCCTTAAACCACCAACCCTTCAACCACCCCTCCTCAAGCATTATTCATAGACCTTATATAACAAAAATTATCCCCCCACCTATACCAACTCAGACACCAATGTTGGATGCCAGTGACATTGATCTTGACCTTAATGAAATTAAAAACCAAAATCGAGAAAAATTGCAAAAAATCTAAAGAAAGTAATAAAAGTTTAGCAACATATTACATCACTGACTCTGTAAAACATGTTGGATGTTGGTTACCTTGACTTTGACTCAAATTACCATAAATTGGATAAATTGACAAAATGGTATATAATCGAAAGAAACTAATACATTTTTAGGAGCATATTACATCACTGACTCAGACACTCATATTGGATGTCAGCGATCTTGAACTTTACCCTAATGACGTTGAAAACGAATAAATTAAAAAAATTGTAAAAAATTAGAAATATTAAAAGAAATAATAACAGTTTAGGAACATATTACATCACTGACTCCAACCACCATTTTGAATGTTGGTGACTGTAACTTTGACCCAATGCCCCCACCCCGTAAATTAAAAAATAAAAGGGGAAAAAAATAAAAATCCAGGGTCATATAACGGTAACCTCGCACTCATCCTAACCATCAATTCCCACCACCTAGCATCACCTACATTAAAAAATCGAGAAAACAGAAAAAAAACATATCATATTCGAGTAAAAGATAACATTAAATCCCCTTTCCCTTACTTACCACTCCACCATCAACCCCTCAAACACCCATCCACAGAAATGTATCATTGGTCTTACATAACAAGAATTATCCTTGACCCATACCAATCAATCGTATCTACCCATTAGCCACTAAATTACCACTTGAAGACAGTTTTTCTTTTTTCCAGTATTGAGAATTATAAAGTTTATTAGTTATTTCATATTAGGTTTCTAACGCCGCATAGCTCCCATGTCGTACATTTCTAAACCCATGGCCTCGGTGACAACGCATGCATTCTTCGTTTTGGCCGGCCTGGCCCAGGAGAATTTTCTGTAGGCAACGATGACTGTCACTACAAGTCAGCTGATATCGCGTGCGGAAGAAGAAACGCGAAGACAAGGTTGGGGCGCAGGAACAATCAGTTAAGACCGAAATACGTACGGTCGCCATGGTGCAATTAGATGGATGGTGCATTGCAATGGTGACCGGCACACATCCCTCCTGGACCGCGGGAAGATGGTATGAGAGACCTTGTGCTCGCCACTCATGCGTGACGCCTATCTAGCAACGACGTCGTGAGCCAGTAGTCACATTGAAAAAGCCTTTGGCAATATACGCAGCAGCAGCTGGCCCGATCGCCAGTTCTCGGCCTCGCCAGTAAGCACGTACTCCAGTCTGCATATGCGATAGCTGCAAGAAGTTTACCAGTCTCTTGGCTACCAGCCGTCACAGCCAGCAGATTACAAGTTCGAAGTCGATGACTACAGCGGATCTGAAGGAGAGGAAATTGACATGCTTCTAGATCCTCGCCCCATTGAAGATGTCGGCTGCTCCATGTTTGATCCTAATTCGCAGGGTGATTTCATATATACAGGCCAACTCTGTGTAGAATATTGCATATGTTTTAAAGATGAGTGTGATGAGATTCGCAGTGAAGATGACGAGTGCTTCGTTCACCTTTGCAATTAGCCCTAGCTGGACGAAATTAGCTGTAATGGTACGTGACATGAAAGGCATGGTAGTAACAACAGGGGCGGGGGGGGGTGGATGCCGACATTAGACAAGTCATGTGCATCACAGTTGTGTTCTCTGTACAGAGACGAATTATTTTATAGTACTAAATTCAAGCCATCGATTATTGTTTCTCGCCATTGGGATATATAAATGAAACGGGTGCATGTTCTGTAATATGTATGTGATTGACATAGCACTGGCATGGATTAAGATCACGCGCGTTCGTCGTTCAAGGACGACGACATAGACAGTGTGGACAGGGAAAGCGAAGTTACCTGCAGAAAATACAAATGTTCCATTACTTATAGCGAGACAGTCTCAAAGTTCCTGCTACTGATTACCGAGATCGTGAAACGATGTCATGACTGATTTCCAAGATTGAGGCGGCGTCGCCATTTTCTAACCAGTCATATATAAAACAGGCCGTGCTACTCTGGAATTTATATCTCACTATATCATCTTTATTATTCATCCAAAATTTGTCTACCAATGTACATTATAAGTTTTATACACCATGAAGTTATGTGATTTATTCCAGCATTTTCTGTTATCAAAGTGTCATTTAGGCAGTTCTTGCTTGTAGGCGAGTTCGAATACCGAAGCGAGTTTTGGAACATTTTTAACTAACTTTGTACGTGATTTTCTGACTCTTTACGTGCCTATACGTACGCGATATAAAGATTAACGCAATCTCAAAAGTTGAGGTATGGCGTAGGTAATTGACTTCGAAACCCGAAATTATAAAAAATATTAATTTTCTATCGGACTTAGAAAACATGTGGTAATTTTCCTAGTGTTCCATGAATATTATGTGAATTTATATTAAAGGTGAAATGGACGTTTTAGCTATCGGATATAGGAATCAGGGTGAGATAATATGATTGCATATTGATTGATGACCCGAGATTTTGAAGCCTTTTTTTTAGAGTTGATCGCACAATTATTTCTCAGTGTTTAGTATTCATGCACTCCTGATATAAGTATTTAAGCCAACGCCAAATCTGAGGTACGGTGTAGGGACCTGAGTTTGAGACCCGAAACTATAAAAATAATAATTAATTCCCTTTCGGACTTAAATTTTAGAGACTGTTTTAGAAACTCATAATAAAGGTGAAATGATGGTTTCAGCTATCGGATATGGGGATAAAGGTAAGATAAGTGGTTCGCAATTCAATTAACGACCAAGTTTTTGAAACCTTTTAGCAATGTTCGTACATAAATTTTTCTTTTTTTAAATATTCATACGCAACTGATACATAGTTTTAAGCAATTTACGAAACCGATCCATGGCTTACGGCCTTGAGTTCAAAGCCCGAAAGGGTAAAAAAATATTAATTTTATCGTAGACTTAAAAAAAAATCTGACGGTTTTTCCTAGTAATGGGAGAAAGAATATATAGAGTGCTGATTCACGCTGATGCCTTACATGATGTTCAGGTGCCGGTAAGATAACATCGATTTGGAAGCTTTCTCTCGCTATACAGTGAAGATGAATTGTGAATACGAAGGCCTGCCTTTGACCTCATCGAACATGGAGCCGCAACCCGTATCATCGCTGCCTGATTGCCGACTGTGTCGATTCTGCGATCGAGTTTTTACCTTCGGTCAAAGTGCTCGTTGATATGAAAGAATCACCAGTACGAAGAGTTATTTTCGCTTGAGGAAGAATTACGACAATGGCTACACACAGTTTATGCAAGGTGATACATTGAAGAATTACATCAAGAACTGCAACGATTCGTCTTTTGAGAGCCAGCAAGTGATGCCTCCAATACCCCCTGCTACATTCGTGGGTAAACTGATTCGTCAAGCGATAGTGATGAGACAGTTAGTACTTAAGACTAAATGTGTGCAGTAGAGTCGATCTGTTTGGAATGTACACTTGCAAGACTTTCGCATGAAATCGATGAACTCCAAAATAAACTGTCGTTGGCTTTAAATACTGATGATGGCAATGCAACTCCTATAAATAAAAGTAAACTTGATATTGAGGATGAAACAGGACGAGAAGGCGATCATGAATACAGAATTGATGATGACTATGACGATAGTGTTGACAGTGAAGACGATGACGATTTTCTCGATGCACTGACACACCCCTCCACCACATTTGCCGTAACAAGCGACATGAAGAAGGCAGAAGACGTCAAGAACGCCCGTTACATGTTTCCCAAAGACCCGAATGAACTTGTTGATAGACCCAGACATTTGATTGACCTGCAAAAACGCGGGGATCTCTCACGCATTGTTGAAATATCTTCTATAATTTGAGAACTGAAGAGGAGAGATTATATCGAATGATATGATGAACTGCTTACTTTTGAAATTGTAATTATCAAATAATAATAAATTCATATTTATAAATAAATGTTTTTTCCTTAACTCTTCTTGTGTCTCGTATTTTTTTTCTTTCACTACTTGAAAGTGAAACTATGAGTACTCAATTATTAAGGTAAAGATCCGCATACAGAATATCAATGAAGGCATTACATACAAAAAAAACACGCAGAGTGCACTGCATACAAAACTTTAAGTCCGTTATCATAAACACATTTTGGAGACAGTTGTTGAAAAGATTTTTTTTTTTATATTTATGGATGGGGGACAGATGCCAAACCAATGGATTGAATATGGATTAATGATTGATGGAAAGATTGCGAAAGATTGATGGAATATTGTGAAAGAATTATGGAAAGATTGCAAAAGATTGATGGAATATTGTGAAAGAATTATGGAAAGATTGCGAAAGCTTGATTAAAAGATTACGAAATATTGATGGAAGATTGAAAGGTTGGTGAGGAATGGCGAAGATTGAGGAACGGATTGCGGCGTTGATTGTGGTGCTGATTGATGGAAAGGTTGCGAAAGATTGATGGAAAGATTGCTGAGGATTGGCGAGGATTGGTTGCGGATAGGCGAAATCTGTAAATTATTGATGGAAAGATTGGAGGTTTAATGGATCGATCTAAAATCTATGGAATGACTAGGAAATCTACGGACTGATGATCAAGAAAAGCACGAAAGTTAAGACTGTTTATCACCCTCGTACATTCCAAGTCGCCATGGCATGGCAGTATTGGCATTTCCATTAACGCTCATTAAGCCTATAAAAGTGTTGGAAGATGCTTATCAATACCATGATTATAACATACTCGTGCATGTGGTCGCTCTTAGGAAGATCGGCTTGGTTATGTCATACATATACACTTAAGAGCCAAAAAAACTGGTATTCCTACCTACTATTGTGAAGGGCCCCCGCGAGCACGCAGAAGTGCCGCAAGACGACGTGGCATGGACTCGACTCATGTATGAAGGTATGCAGGAAGCATTTCATACCATGAATCCTGCAGGGCAGTCCACAAATCCATAGGAGTGCGAGGCGGTGGAGATCTCTTCTGAACAGCAACATTGCAAGGCATCCCAGATGTGCTCAATAATGTTCATGTGTGGTGATTTAGGTTGCCAATGGAAGTGTCTAAAGTCAGAAGAGTGTTCCTGGAACTACTCGATAGCAATTCTCGACGTGTGGGGTGTCGCATTGTCCTGCTAGAATTGTCCATGTCCGTCAGAATGCACAATTGACATGAATCGGCGCAGGTGATCCGACAGGACGCTTACGTTTCTGTCACCTGTCCGAGTTATATCTAGACGCATCAGGGGTTCCATTTCATGCCAACTGCACACGCTCCATACCATGACAGAGCCTCCACCAGCTTGAACAGTCCCCTGTTGACATGTAGGGTCCATGGATTCATGAGGATGTCTCCATACCCGTACATGTCCATCCGCCCGATACAATTGGAAACGAGACTCGTCAGACCAGGCAACGTGTTTTCAGTCATCAACAGTCCAATGGCGCTGTTGGGGGGCCCAGGCGGGGCTTAAAGCTTTGTGTCGTGCAGTTAACAACGGTACACGAGTGGGCCTTCGCCTCCGAAAGCCCATATCAATGATGGTCCGTGTAATAGTTCACATGTTGGAACTTGTTGATGCCCCAGCATTGAAATCTGCGCCAATTTGAGAAAGGATTGCACGTCTGTCACGTTAAATGATTCTCGTCAGTCGTCGTTTGTCCCGTTCGTTCACGATCTTTTTCCGGCCGCAGCGATGTCGAAGATTTGATGGTCGTACGCAAAAATCCACATTGTATCGCTACCTCGGAGATGCTATGTCCCATCTCTCGTGCGCCGACTATACCACCATGTTCAAACTTACTTAAATCTTGATAACCTGCCATTGTAACAGCAGTAACCGATCTAGTAACTTTGCCAGACTCTTGTTGTCTTATATATGTGCTGCTGAACGCATCGCGTTGCTCTGATTGTTTCCATACCTCTGTTATTTGCATACGCACGTCTATACCGGTCTTTTTGGTTCTCCAGTGTATATATACATATATATACATTATATACCTACAAAACAGTCTAGGTAGTGAATAATTTGTAGATTCTGGCATCGTGTAATAATCAGTCTTCCAGATAGGGAACTGGAGATGTAACTATTTAATGAGAGATTTTTGCATTTTTCGCAATTACCTATGCACAATTTCATTACAATATAAAAAATAAATTATAATCAAATTTAGGAAGTTAGTTGATACTAATGGTGATGCTCGTGTATTGGGTCATGTACAGTATGTTTATTGTATTTAATTTATGAATGTTATTTGATATAAGTATTTTCATTTCCCCACTTCAGATCTCTTTAACGCATTCGAAAATAGGGTTGACCTTGAACGTCAGTTGCAAGTTGGTATGTGCCAGCCTGCTCCCGTAAGTTGTTATCTTTAGCTTATCAGTTTTGGTGCATGTACATCCTTTGATTCTTTGATTATTTAACATTGTTCTTATGGGTAATCGCTGAGGTCCCGTCGCGGCAAGCGTCTAGTCATACTGAGCGCTGTCGCTGAATGTGCTCATTAATAGGAAAGGTTTGTTCGGGAGCAGTGCGTTTTTAACTATTGTGAAATTCAATTAGTTTTAACAGCGCCATGAGGCGAGCACGTTATTATAAGAAGATATATATTTCAAGACCTGTTTTTCGGAACATTGGTTCTTTCGATTGTGATGTTATGTAAACCATAATATTGCCAAATATATTGTTTAGGAATATTATTATAAACTTTTATTTCTTCTTCAACGAAAATTGAAGTGCTTTCAGGAGTATTCGAAAGTGATCCAGATTTGTTTAAATTGATACCAAATTCTGGAAATTATAAATTTCCGTTTGCACTATTTGATGATTTGGGATCTTTATTTTGTTTAGTAATGTCATACAAGCTTTGTGTAAGAGTGTAAGAGTTTTTTAATTTCTGCATAAACATTAAAATCTTTATTTTTATTAAAATCGTAATTTGAATTATATTATTTTTATCAATTAATTTTCGTATAAGTTATTTTAACATTTTTTCAGTTCATTTAGAATTTCAATTTTTATTATTATGAGGTTATTTTCAAATCAACAATTGAACAATCAATTACATTTTTTGTGTTCTTCAACACATATGCCAAATATATTATCATTTCTATTATTTAAATAAAATGGTAAATTTTCACCATGATTATTTGTTTTTGTATTTGATATTGGTTTTATTCCAGTGATGGATATTGTATTTTTTTTGTGTTGGTGGGTAATCTAAATGATTAACAGTGGTAGGAAATATATTCTCCATAAAACTTTTATTTTCATATTACTTTCCAATTCTTTTTCTTATATTTTGAAGTTCATGATTTAAAGATAAATCTCTTTTTCTATTTCTGTCATGTTCTACTTAATGACATTTTTCATAATTTTTAAATTTTTTTGTAAGTGATGCAAATAAGTCAATGTGTTTTTCTGAATTTATTTTTAATAATTTTTATAATTTTTCTATATACATGAAGTATAGAAAAATTGAATGTTTTGTAAGACAAACTTTTTCACCAACAGATTAAACTTGCCAAAATTTAAATAAATATATACTTAAAATTGAAATTGATTTTCTTATTGCGGGTGGTTTTTCGTTTAGAAATTATGCTTATGTACTCGTATATGAACAATTAAAACCAAAATAATACTTGCTGATAATGCTAAAGATAATTATCTACAAAATGCAAATAAAGATGTTTGTTTTATTTTATTTCATAAAAATTTCCACATTGAGATTTCAAAACATGGTCGAATTATTAAGCTGTTGATATTCGTGGTATTACTTAAACTATAGTGAGTACTGGATGAAGATTTTTGGTCATTCGCCAATGCGATGCAGATGTCTGTCATGGGAAAATAAGACTGGGCACGAAAATATACTTAGAAAAAGACAAGCAATATATGGACAAGAAAATTAATCTGTATACAACACTGAAAAATTCCAAGACTTTCTTTCTTGTGTTGTGTCGTTGTGTTCCGACGTATTTTGTCAGCGTTTTCCTATTTTGAAGCAGATTTATAGCATCTGTAGTTTTCTATGTGTTATCTGTTGGTCGTTTTTACATCTATATATTTTTCGTAGCTTATTGCTGTTTTTTGACTCTATTCCTTCTTGGAATTTTCCATTGTTGTACCCACACATTAAAAATTGTCTAAATTATATACATCAGACATCCGTACTGGAAATTTTGTACACCTCTAAGATATCAAAAATATTCAGCAAATATCAAATGGATGTCCCATATACCTCCAGATGTCCGCCTGATATCCAGGAAAGGATATATCTTGCAAATATAGTCAAACTGCCTAATGGATATTCCTCTGGATATACATATCCAAGGTAAATATGTAAAAGATATCCAGCATATATCGCTATATGTTACAAATATTGATGGACTATCCACAGGCAATATGAAACCCTGAAAATATCTATGGAATATCCATGAGATATACAGATTTATTTAAAACTTTTATATATCCATAAAATATTTATTACTACACAGATTGGAGATTCCCGAGAAGCCCCGCTGACCAGCAGCATCGTCCTGAACGATCCGCACTTGCATGAATCCGGAGTGAACCGGCCGGGGATTGAGCCCAGTTCGCCTCCGTGGGAGGCGGGCAGTCTAACCGCTCAGCCACCGTGGCCCTGTAGAGTAAGAAAAAAAAAATACTTATCTTGCATATACATTTAGTGTAGAGTAATTGCAAAAACAAAACCATGCACAAGTTTCCTAAACCAAGCAACATGGACGAAAGGACGATTACGATAGCCCAAATAATGGAGCCAGAGCACACGAAGTAGAGCCAACGTGAATACAGAACCACACACTTTACGGTAGTCACAAAACACAAGTTTAATTTGAAACTTGATTTTCATTTTGATATAAGTGAAAATAAAGAGAATAAAACCGATATCTTTAAAATGATTTAAGTATTGAATTATTTTGTAATATTGGCAAAAAATTTAAAGAAAACAAATGCCTTTTTTCTGAATCTATCCTTGTCGGGTGCCACACCACTTACGATTGGAACATTTTTTAACTGTTAGTAAAAATAATGATTGAGAAAAAACATAACGAAAATTGCTCTAAAACATTTTTACTTTCTTTGGATATTCATAGATATCCAGGATATCATGCTGAGCAATGGTTATTCAGAAAATACTACTTTCTGCATTTCTCTACATGACATCCTACCTACATCCATAAGATAATATGCTATAGACCTGGATGTGTTTTAGACATGATGGATACATACTTGATAGTATTCAGTAATTTTGTTCTGTGTGGGTACACACATTTATTTTCTCGTCCATAGGTTTCTTTCTTTACTAAGATTTTTTTCTGCTGACTATTGTTTTTCCATTATAGACATTTGCAACACAATGGTGAATGTCCAAAAATTTCCAGCTAGTCATTCACCCGCATAGCGCTATTCACTCATAGATCATATAATGAAAAATTTACAAAAATATCCAAGTGAAATTTTATTTAGAAATTAGCTGTGTTACTTAGAATTTCCCAATTAAATATATTGCTTCTGCTGCATATGATGAATTTAAATATCCTATAATATATTTATTTAGTTTCGTTCCAGAAAATAATGTAATCTCTTGAAAATAAGTTTATAAGACCACATTCTATTGAAATAATTTTGAAAACAATTGTTTATATGTTTATACATCGAAAAATGGCAATGAGCTGCACGTCCGCAAATGTTTTTTTTATTGAAAAATTAGAAACCACGTGGTCTATTGTTTTTGTATGAAGCTGGTATGTCAGCTCTTGAAATAAGAAAAAAATTCTAAAAATCCTGTAATTGCTATTAAATTTAAATAGTGGAAATTGTTTGAAAACGAAGTTTCTGCTGGTTCAACTATGTTAAACTTTGATATAAAAGATCAATTTAATTACCGGCCATTTTATATGCCAGAGTTTGTTACTATAAGATTTAAATTAATAGAAAATTGTATTCAAGATTATTATGCTAATATTTTTTATGACTTTCATGTAAGATGTACCAATATATAAAATGTGGAAATAAAATATTTCTTAAAGAAAATTTGGAATTTATATAAAAAAATTGCAAAATAATAAAACGAATATAAAAATATGTGCTGATTTTAGTAAACTAGTTCCTGCTTATACCTTTATATAATTTTATTTTAATAATTCAGAAAACCTAACTTATCATTTTATGGAGAAAAAAAGAATTATTAAAATATTTTCAATTAAAAATGGGAAAAAGGAAATCACTAAAATGTATTGATAGTTTAAATTAAATATTAAGAATAATTCATAAATTATTAGTTTGAATGAAAAACAATTCATATAAAAATATTTATATAATTTTTATTATTAATTAATCCTTCGCGATAGCTGAAGCTGTTTTCATACTGCGTCCAATCAAAAAAATATTTATTTGCAAGAAGTTTGTTCAAAGAAACTTTTTAGCTTTGAATCAACAGTCTTTAAGTTAGTTGACTTTCTTAAAACTACATTTTCTGGAAAAAAATAATCATAATTTAAAAAATATAATTATTATTTAATTAAGAAGGTTTAAATAATTTTATTCTATGTGGTAATTAATTTAAGGTGTATTAAAATATGTATTACCTTTTATGTAAAATAATTTAATTTATTTAAAAACTTAATTATTATCTTCTTGTACTTATATATCATTGAAATATTTTTTTAAATCTTTGATAACATAATGCATTTTTAAATTATATGAATTATAAAAAAAATTCAATTATAAATTATATTATTTTAATATTTTCTTATAAAGTTTATAATATTTTCATAATAAATAAAAGGTAAACCTTAATTTGTTATGTTTTAATATTGTTTCTATGTAATTTCATTTTGTTTCACTTATTTCAAGAAAGTAACTTTTTTAAAAATATAATTTAATATATTGAAAAGTTTTTATTTCCTTTTTATTCGTTTTATTGTCAGCGCAGTCAACGCGTCCTCAGCTGCCACTATTATTATCTTCTGTTTTTCACATTTTTTATGGAGTAATAAAATCTTTTTCTATAAATATTATTTATGTGTATATTTTCTACATTTACAATGTACTTTCCTTGCGTGTCTTATTTATAATAATATAACTTTCTATAAACATAAGAACATGTTTTACACACATTAAGATATTATCTTTAGTATAACCACATGAAAAAATTAATTTATATCCTTTTCTTTGTAACACTTTTAACATTTTTTTCTTTTTAATGTTTTTCATTCATATTAAAAGTACTTGATATAGAAATTTTTGTTGATAATCTTTAATTTCATAATTTTATATTCGCTGGTATATTATATTGTTACACGCTCGCTGCTATGTCCCGCGCAAGCGAGTGGAAGTGAAATATGGTGTAGATAGACGATTTATTGAAACGCGTGCGCGCTATCTGTGGCAGCCGAGACGCAACGGCTTTTCGACAAAGGAAATTTAGAAAGAGTGGCTTTTATCCCTATCAGGGCGAGTGCCGCACCCGATCTTATGTATCGGGTGTCTTTGAGACATTTGAAGAATGCTCTGGATTATTGACCGCGTGTCTCTCAGCTAGACTCGGCGTGCTTCGAACCTTCCAGGTCAAGGCCAGTGGCTACAAAAAGCGTGGCGGGCCTCCGAGCTGGCAGTTGTTGAATGGACGAGTTTCAGCGATAGACGACTAGTGAGAAGAGAAGCGCGCCGTGAGAGAAGTCACCAGCAGGAGGAATATCTGTGACTGCGAACATCAGAGCTGTGAAGAGTACAACTGTAGGCTAGACTATTGAACTGGACGCGTGTGTGAAAGACATTAAAAATGATAGCAAAATATAGTCTAAACATGTGTTAATGACAAGTTTGAGTTAATTGACAACCAAACAGAGACATAAAGAAGGGCCTTAATTAGAGTTGAAATATAGATTAAATGTTGCGCTCAATGTGAAATAAAAAGAGTTAAAGTGGAGACAGATAATTTAATGCAGTAAATATTATATGTGTGAATAAATTAAAAATCAAATTTAGTTCTCTTTTTTTATCAAGACCTCCATCCCTAACGAATTCAGGTACGCCCCCCAGCCATTCACGTAACACTAGTGTCATAAGTGGGATTGAGGCATTTAATTGTTAATCAAATTAGGCAATACCCTAGTTATTAGTGATTTAAAGAAATAATAATAAAGTAAGAATGTTTTGTACAATCATCGCAGTGAATGTTAACTAGAAAAATGTCTACAGAACTTGAAACACTGTGAGCAGTAATAGAGAGGCTAAGTAACCAAGTGAGCTCAATTGAAAATAGCTTGAAAGAAGATGTAAATAACCAAGTTAGTAGAGTAAATAAGACTGTAAATACTCAAATTAGTAGCGAAAGAAAGTGTAATGGAATTTTAAGTACCCAAATTAGTTATGTAAAAGAAAGTGTGAATGAAACTGTAAATATACAAATTAGTTCTGTAATTGAAACTGTAAATTGTATAAATGAGAATGTAGGTAGGAAAACTTAATATTGCGCTCACGGTGTAGTAAAAAGAGTAAAGTAAAGAGAGATAATTTAATGCAGGAAATAATAGTTGTGTGAATAAATTTTTATTTTTATTTTTATTAAGACATCCATCCCTCACGAACTCAGATACGCCCCCCAGGCATTCATAAAAATATAATATTTTATTTACTGCCAAATATTTATAATTTTATATTTTATATATATTATATAGCACTTTTTTTTTTGTTTAAATGGTTCTATATTTTTTTTAATTTTCGTATATTTAGTCGGTTTTGGCTTTCGATTACTGAGGTTATTGATATATTTACAGAATCTTAGGTGCTTAATATTTATAGAGAATTATTATATGTATTTAGGTTCTTGTTATTTAGAGGAAAATAAAGAAAAAAATCTAAAATGCGCCAGCTCTCTCAAAATAAATACTAATCTTATATTTATGTTCCATAATTGTAAGGAGTTATAAATAACTATAGCCGTATTCACGTTTACAAAAAAATTGTTTTCTGGTAATATAATTTAATTTTCTAGAGGTAATCAATTTTTTCATGTTCATAAAAAATTACTGATATCGAGTGTTAAATCTTTATTTAAATAAACATTTTTTTATAGTATTGTTTTATAATTTTACAATTCCCCATTAATTATATATATTTTTAATGGTCGTTGAAATATTTTGTAATGTTTTTTTCTGAAATATATTGCTAAAGTAATTTATAAAATCTTCGCTAGATTATAGTTTCTCTTGGTATTTAACCAGTCTCGACAGTTTTCAGCGAATTATATTTTAGATTTCATAGATAACCGAAATATACCCAGTTCATTAATAAAATTTGTATGCAGTTGCATATTTGAAGTGGTATTAAAGATTTTATTTCCATTGAAGTTAAAAAAATCTTTTAATAAACCTAGACTTTACAATTATCTATGTTTGAAGGTGTACTTATATGCGTTATGTATTTTATATATAAGATTTAGTAAAATTTAAATTATCATCAATGACACAAAAGTTTGATTTTATTTCGAAAACAAAATTGCAATTGCTCTGAAGTTTGCTGTAACATATAATACATAAACATTTTATTTATATACACAAAAGTTATATAAAGGTAAATTAAATTTAATTACCTTTGAAAATCTCAATAATCTTCAATTAACAACAAATTCAGTGTCCAACATCTGTTGGGCAGACCCCTAAATACCCATGTAATTTGGTCTTAATTGTATAAATTTATTTAAAATTTAGTAATTACATTGAAACCCATTCTGGCAAATTGGGTTTAAAGTTTGATAAAATATATTGTATCATCACACAATAATAACATTCTTAATATTTTCTCTGTATGTGCCTCCATTTTTAGTTTTAATGTTCCCCATTTATTTATAAAAAATTTAAGTAAATTATTTTGCTAATGATTATAAATTTTTATAATTTTATATTTAATACAACATTTTATGATATTTTATTCACTATTAATATTCGTATATTCGGTTCATATGGCCAGCTGTTATGGTTAGTTCGTATGGTCGGCTGGAATGGATAATTCTTATGATCAGTCTGTGTGGTTGGTCGGTCTGGTAGGGCGGTTGGTCTGGTCTACTGTTATGGTATTTTGGTTTGGTTAGCTGAAGGTGAGGTGTTTTGCGAAGTTTCTGCGAAGATTTTGCGATGATTTTCCGAAATTTTGCTAAACTTTATTGCCAATAGGTAAGCAGCGAGATTCGTATAAGCGACTTTTTCCGAGAGTGGCCGTCGTCGCCTGTTTGTATAGGTAGGTGATATGGTCGATTGGTCTTTCTTTTTGGTCTTGTCCATTGCTCTAGTCAGTTTTGCAGGAACTGATTATGGCAGGAGCCAGTCTTGGGTGGAGTTAGTCGCGGCTGGAACCAGGCTTGTATGGATTTAGTCTTAGGTGGAGTAAGTCTTGGGTGCAGTAAGTCTTGGGTGGAGTAAACCCGGGATGGAGTTACATTTTGGGTGGTGCCATTCTTGGTTGGCGTCAGTCTTGAGTGGTGTTATTCTTGGGTGGTGTCAGTCTTGTGTGGTGTCAGTCTTGGGTGGTGTCAATCTTTAGTGGAGTCAGTCTTGAGTGGAATTAGTCTTGGGTGGAGTTAGTCTTGGGTGGAGAATGCCTTGGGTGCAGTCAATCGTTCGCTAGTATGGTTGGTCGGTATGGTCAGTCTTTATGATCCTTTGATATGGCCTGGTAGCCATGGTTAGTGTCAATGAAACATATTGGTGAAGTGGAAGAGGTCGAACTATAGTGAGAAAATTGAGCCGGTTGAATTATTGTAGTGTGAGGAGGGGGTACGTTGCATAGTTATAGTTGGGGAGTCGAACTTTAGCGATTAATCAGAAGAGGCAAAGCAATTGATTGGTGAAGTTGGAGTGGAACCGAATATTCGGTCGAACTATAGTGAATAAGTGGAGGGGTGGAAACTAGCTGGATCGAGAGGAAGAGGTTGTGTTTCGGTGGGTCGTGGGGTTAGGACAGTGACGGGGGTGGAGTGTCTTGTGGTTGGTTATTGATGAGGGAGGATGGCGAGGGGGACGAGCTATGGCGATTTAATAGTGAGGGGGGCAGATAATCGGGTTATGGGTTGGGGCACACGTGGATATTAAGGGGGTCGAGATATGGTAAGTAAATGGGGGCCGTGATTGTGTACTGCTTAGAATACTCGCCTCCCACCTAGGCGAACCGGGTTCGATTTCCGGCGGAGTCGCTACCGGATTTTATCATGTGGGAATTGTGCCAGACGATGCCACTTGTCGGCGAGTTTTCTCGGGGATCTCCTGTTTCCCCCACTATTTTATTCCGGCGCTGCTCCATACCTCACCTCGCTTCATCCTCATCGGCTCTCAAGACCTCGATGTTAAGAGCCGCACAGATCTATTCACTCACTCGGTTTTGAGGTCGATGTAATGTTCGGACGTGCAATCTGCTTGAAATAAAGGGAAAAGTGAATTTTGGAGAGCTCCAGGTCATGTTTCAACACCTGCTTGAGGATGCGGTAGCGAATTATTTAGCTGCTTTTGTGTTCTAGTGTCGTAATGAGCTTCGGGTGTTTCGAACAGGGCCAGCACTTCTTGATGGGCGGGGATGGCATAGCCTTATGATAGCCTACGCTGATCTCCAAGATGTATCCTTTTGTAACCTTGTCTGGCACAGACCGGACGTTGATGTTCTCATTGGCCCACTCTAAGTCCCACACCAGGAGTGGCAATGACGTGACCAAGCTGTACAGGTTGTTGGCATCCAGATATAGCAGGATCCTAGTAGGCCTGATGGGATCATATGTCTCGGGTGCATAAATTTTGTTCACTACCACATGTCACTTGTTGCACTTTATCACACTGCCACTTATACATTCATCAGTGAACATGTGAGTGTCGTAACCATTAAGAAATACTCTAATCTTGCCATTCGCAGCATGTGGTAGAAAGCGAACACTGGTGAATTGATTAAGTGCGCACATTCGAGCTTGTACATCGAAATGCATACTCCCCAGAAGTTTTCGAAGACGTCTGCTAAACCGAGTATATATGTCTTGAGTTACAATTACCAATATTTTCCCAAGATCGCACAGCTCAACTCTTCCCACACAGGTTGGGTATAAGCAGAGTCTGCAACACTGAATGTCAGTGTCAGTCAGTGGGTCGCGCAACGCTTCTTTCGGGGACAGCTGCGACTCTTCCAACTGCTTTCACTTGTTGACATAACCGTATGTAGACACACCATTGCATGTGACGAGTGGAAATTAGTTAGGTCAAAAGAACTTCTTGTCTCCCAGCTGCTTCGAATACACAGAAAAAATTCTGATGTTCTTAGAACAAAAAAATTACTATCGAGGCATTTCTGTAAATCTTTATGTTGTCTGAAGATTAATAATTTTGTGACGAAGTTAATAATGTTAACCATTTATAAAGTCTTCTATTACTTTAATGCAAATATACTGTTGAAATGTTAATGTTAATAAAACCTCTAAGTAATGTTCCGCAACCAAAAGGTTGACTACGCTAAAAATAACAGAAAGAAAAAATATTTTGAGTTACTGCGACCTTAAAGAAATGTCCAAACAACACAAGTTTACGCTGACTTGGCGTTGTAAAATGGCATTTGTAAAGTGAACAACGATAACCTCGCAAAATTAAACCACTGTATAAAAATTTTAAATCATAGTATGAGGACAAAACTTAGCTTAAGGATATTTCACACAATCAAATATTTATTGAATTCAGTTTCTTGAATTCAATTTACAGAACTAAAAAATAACTTCATTTGCGTTTAAATAAATTGCGTTCAATACGATTTCAATTCTCTACATGAAAACACCACAAACATTTTTTTGAATACGGTTTAAAGCATACCAAAAATTAACGACTCATGCACGACACGAACACAATTGGTTTAACCACAACGAGTTTTATTCACATTTCCGTACATTTCCTTTTGAAAAGTATGCGTCATTATTTTGTAACAAATTTTGTTGCGTGGACACAACCTTATTAAAATGAGATTACTTCCTTTGACATTGTCAGAAAAAAAGTGATCGGCTATTGAAATGTTGGATTCAAGAGAATACAGAACATGTTATAAACGAAAATTTTGAAGGAAAACAAGATATTCAAGAAACTGAAAGAGAAACTGACCGCCATTATGACGTTAGTATGACATCGTACAGCAATCAGAGAAACAAAATCAATAAAAATTGAAGGTAATTTGGAGAAAGTTTGGTAGTGTGAAAGGGGCTTTAGACGAGCTCCCAAGCCTTGCAAAGCGTGTTGCGTGTGCCAAATATGCACATTTATAGAGCATAAAGAATGTCCACGTAACGAAAGAGAACTGCAGTTTGTCTCTATGTTGATGTTGCGGCAACCAAATGCATTACGCTAACAATAACAGGAAGAACAAAATATTTTGTGTTACTGCCACATTAAAGAAATTCCAACCAACACAGGTTTACACTGACTTGGTGTTGTAAAATGGCAGATAATAGTGAACAGCGGTAATATCGTAAAATTAAACTACTGTATTTAAATTTTAAAGCATAGTGTGATAACAAAATGTAGCTTAGACCAACTCTCGAGTATTGCAAAGCAGTTCACGTGTGCCATTTGTGCATATATTTATAGAGCATAGAGTGTCTACACTTGAAGAAAGAGAATTTCAGTTTGTTTTTATATTACGCTGAATACCCATAATATGAAACGCTATCAAAAACGTGAAGATAAAGCAGTTGGTAGGACGCCAGGTTCTGTAAAACGGAGAACGTCAATCACAAAAAACGCGAATTCGATTCCCCTCCCAGCCGTAAATTTTTTTCATTGGTAATATTTCTTTGGCAACGTAACAAAATAAATCTACTTACTTTATTTTACATAGGAATGTTTTTTCAAAGCAAAGGAAATACAAGACAATTTTAACGCTAACGTTAACACCAATTCAACACAAAGTTTGTTTGGCTGCAAGATAGGCAAACACCACCTTAGTGATTTTGACAGAACAACTGTGCCTAACGTTAAACATTTATAACATAACACTATATTACATTAACAACAACATAAGTTAAAGATGTTTCACAGATAACAAAAAATTACTGATGTAGTAACATTAATACGGTTGTCACAACGTGAAACTTTTTTTATGTGTTTCTTACCATCGTTTCGCTTGTGTATGGAATGTTGGGTATCTCTTTAGTATTGTACACCAGCTGTCTGATGATGAAATTCTCGGGATAACTCTGGTTATGGAAGAAAAGTATGAGTTTCTCAGGACTTAAGCAAAGTAGATTGCAACAGGTGCATGCAGGCCTGATGTAACGCTTTATAAAGAGGCCTTGTTTAGTCACCTTATAATTTTCTACTGTGAACGATGATTCACAGTAATAGCACTGCGTCACTCATGATTCGTTAAAATTTTTAGCTGGCGTGAGGAATGCCATCTGCTTTAAAGTGACGTAAATATCTTTGACCGCAATGCCAATATCACTTTCATGATGTAATTGTCCGCATTTGGCCTCTTATACAATACTGGTTATTTCGATAGCTACGAGATGAGCGATTAACGAATTAAAACATTATCAACTTTCAAGTATATAAATTACCTGTATGCCTCGTGCTTCTGTTAGTCATATGTATATGAGAATTTGGAGTCCGGTTCACAGGGCGGAGTGGGTTTCAGTATTGCATCAAAATCTGCTTACACGACGTTCGGTAATGTATTCATGTGATGGTCATACATAAATGTCAGTACTAGTAGCCTACCATTATTCACCCAGCTGTGGTTCCTCGATCCTTGCTGGGAAATTTTCTTTGTAGTATTTTTTGTCTCCTTAACACTTCTAACCTGTACATCCAGAATTTCTTGGCAGGTCACAGTAAAATGTGAATGATTGCTTGAATATGTGAATTTTTTCATTGTGAGCCGTGGGTTGTGATTTTACAATATGGAAAATTTTTTACATAGCCGTAGTTAGCATTTCTTTTTTGGTGGTCATCAGCAAGACGAAATGATCAGATTTTTTAATTTTTTACGACATGAACGACAACGACATTCTTCTAGGACCTGAGCGAGTATACGTTGACCAATACGACAGAGTTTTTCTTCTCGAAGACGTCGATTTGGCAAAGTGCGGTTAGAAACACAAGTCCAGAAAAATCAAATTCTGATTCCAGCTCACGTTTTTTTTGTCGATTTGCTGACACATTATCTATCCCAAAAGAACGTGCTACGATCAACCATTTGGATGAAGCCTCTTTCCTCTTGATAGAGTTGGGCAGTTCGACGCAAGACGAGGCGAATTGCTTTTTTCCGCTTACTAGTTCTAAGCTGCAGGTGATTAAATTCGTCAACACTCACTCCGATCTGTACAAATTGTACATTTTTTCGGCTTCGTATTTTTTTTTCTATGCACAATTTTAATAATTTTACGATCTCACCGGTCTCATACATGAGTATATTAGCTGTCTTATAATTATAGTTTTTTTTAAAAATAACTATACAGAACGAAATATATTAGAAGGACAAATAATTGAATTAATTTTAAAGGTAACACCTACAATAACTATATTTTTTATTGCAACTCCATCTTTACATTTACCATACTTAATATCTGAAATTAACAGACCTATAATAACTTCTAAAGCAGTAGGTCATCAATAATATTGAACATATGAATATTCAGATTTCAATAATACCGAATTTGATTCACATATAACAAATAAAGAAAATCTTAATGAATTAGGACTATTAGCTTGTATGCTCTTTTTTCTGTAACTTCACCGAAATATTTCGGTTTTGCATGATCATACTCGAGCTACCGATTAAATTCAATTGGGCCCTGTTCTCCTACTTCTTTGGTGAGCTGCAGACGATATTTTTCTACAAGCAAGCCAAAAATGTAGAAATATGTTTTTACCAACCATCCTCGTTTTGAGCGATACATGTATTTAAATTGCACTGGAAAGCTATTTCGGCCTCCACGAAACCCTTGGCATTATCCAACTCAGACCCTGCCGACGTTCTGGGGCGTGATCAGCGCCCACACAATGGTCAATCATCACCTCAAATTCTTGACGCAGTGGGAAGTACTCTCGCAAGTTGCAGAGAAGAAGACAGAACACGGCTCATTTTCGCAGGCAAAGGACCTGAAACTGCACACAAGTCTGCCCCGTGTCTCTGCAAGCAATCGGCTCTAGCAGATTACACTCCACAATCTGCGCACTCATGTACCACTCGAACTGCATCCTTCGCGAAGCCATAATTCCCTGTATTTGAGCACATTGTCTGAACGCTTACGTCGCACGAGAGTTGTGGCGCTGGTGGCGATGTAACTGTCTCCTGCAGATGGCGTCGCTGTAGTTGAAAATGCTGTAGATGGTTCCATGAAAGACATCGCTGACTAGGTGTGTAGTTGAGCTGGAGCCAGCGATGGAGCTGCCAAAGACGAAGTCAGGACGCCGGTCGCAGGCACACCATTCAACGAACATTTCATCATGATCGCTGTGAGACAAATAAAAAAACTAGAGAATTAATATATAAATTATTTTTATAGGAACTGTTTGATACATCAACTATGCAATTTCAATCTTAGGAATAATAACTACTTAAAAAAATATAAACAACGGTTAGAGTTATAATAATTTAAACCTACAATAGTCCTGCACAATATGTTATGAAATACATTTGTAATTGCGAGGACAACCGATAATACTCCTCAGACTCTCATAATGAAGACCCGAATATACCATCATTTACCAGAATTATAAATATGGAGGTCAGGAGAGGAAAGATGATCTATCTAACTGGAATTAAAATAATGAGGAAATTTAATTAATTTTGATATTAAGGTATACAAAAATGTTTAGAATACAAAAAAATAATAACTAAAATTAACGATATTGAAACACCAAATGATAATACATTTAGTGGTAGAAACGTTCATTTAAATGTGTCCTATGCTTTGCTTATTAAATATAATTAATACTGATGCTAATGAAAAATTATCGTGAATAATCTTTAACAAAAGAAGAGATTTTTAAGCCAGTTGCTGTATGCTTCTGTTTATCCTCTGTTTTAAGAAATTATAATTGAAAAATTGTGTTATATTGTTTTAGGTATTAGAGATAAAAAAGGTAATTTAATATTCGCTTATGTCACTTATATTGTATTGACAATTTTTTTTAGAAATGAGACCTATTTAATAATTATTTACATGAGTTATAGATTGTGTTATATATTAATATTATAACATTTACTCATAATGTAATTATGAAAATCATGGAGTTAATGATTTGGCTTTCGACAAAGACCTAATATTAGAAAAATGATTTTAAAATAATTTTTTTTTGTTATAAGAGTGGATTTAAATTTTAAGTTGAAAGAAGTGTGTAAATATGCAACAAAAAAAACTCCACGGAATACTTCGTATGAGGGAAGCAATTTAATGATGGAAATGGCAAGGGAAGATTCACATATAGGAATATATATATGAAGATGGTGTCAGGAATATGTAATAAAACATATTAGAAAATGAAAGATGAATAAAAATTAAATATTTTATGACTGGTGAACGTAGTAATAAGTATTGCTTAGAAAAAAAAATGTGGAATTACATTATGAATCATTTTATATTATAGGTAATTTTACGATTATATTTTCGTAATATGAATTGGCTTAGTAGTAGAAATTGTAGAAACTATAATACTTAACATAAGATTATAAAACCCGAAAAGTACTAGTTTCAACAATTCTGAATTTTCAGGTAGTGCATGCTTATTACTGACAATTGCAGAATACTTAGAAAAATTCCTTTATATTTCTAAAGTTTACGTTGGAATTCATATTGGATTCACTTCTGCAGCTCTGATCTGAGGAAATTATACACTAGCCGAGTATGTTGTTGTATTTCAGATTATATAATAAAATTGTTTAAAGTACATGTACCCTCGTGGAAATTCAGTCTACGATACTTTCTCGAAGAAAAGGAAAGGTTTTAGCGTATTTTAAAAGTTGCCTTATAAAAATGCCTGGGACTTTTCTGGGTTTAAATAATATGTAAATAACTTGAAACTGTTTCTGAGAGGTGTCATATTTAAGGAGTTTCTTATGTTTGTGTAAATTTAGATTTGATGTGTATCTGAACTCTTTTTTTATATGTGGATTGAACTATTAAATTTTTTCGTTCTAAACTGTACAAGGTTTTTCCAAATACCCTATTCAAAACTTCAAGAGTAATTTGTAGATTCGCAAGTTCCAGTAAAGCAGACAAGCCCTTGTAGGCCTGCCATTTACGACAGAATTGTGCAGTTTCTTCGAAAATATGTAAAGCTGAAAATTGGCTTTTTTTGCATTTTTAATAACTTCTGGAGGTTTCCAAAATGCCACGTTTTCTTCATTGTTTTTTAACAGTAATAAAAGTCTAAGAGATATTAATTCTGAAGTTTATCGTGTCAGAGATTGCGACTCTGCTGGAAGTTACCACAGGTTCTCTAGCAACCAATAATACGAAAGACGTTAAACTAAAATATAGTGTCAATACGACAAAATAAATCTTAGGTGTCAGCATTTCTACTAAAATTGCATAATGTCCAGTTTCATTGTTAAAAAAATACTCACCGATAGAGAACGTTGTGCCTGCATGAGGAAATATACCTCAGAGACTTTATAGACATTTCCTTTAGGCCATTCTTATTATCTTTTTGAAATCATACCTTTAATTTTCTGTGAGAATGTTGGTTACCAAAACATGCCCCGCTGCATTAATACAACTGTAGTGGTTAAAATACACTGTGGTTCATGTAGGCGTATGCAGTATCATAAAAAATTTATTTACCTCTGTAAATACGTCTGCGCAAGAAAAATAAATGAACATCATTATTTTCATTATTAAAACATCTTTGATTTTTTGACATCTACGACACATCCTTTGGTTTATATTTAGAGCTATTGGATATCAAGGCATGACCTGTTGAAATGTGGTTCTAATGCTAGCTCATGGAACACATCGCGGTAAGAGTACATACTAATATTTCTTAAAATATTATAATTGTATCAAAAAAGACGATACATTTTTTTAGAATTGTGGCATTATTTTTAAATGTTAATAGGTCCAAGTACATTTTCTATTCACATTTTTTTAAAATCTGAGTGAAAAATGATTGGGCTCTTGAGTAATAAAATTTTTCAAAAATGGATTAGGTTTGCAATAATTAGTCAGATTTCAGCAACAAAAACGCAAACAGCTTCGAATAATTGTGCTTCCCCCCCCCCCCNTGTAGTAATTTTGTGTTTTATTATTCCTCCCATAGAGCCTTCACTCTTTACTTAACTCTAAATAATTCAAGACTGTAATTGAGATGTAAAACAAGTTAGAGGAGTGACAAAACTCACATGTTCCATCGTGCAACAACTGGCAGGGGTAAGAAATTTACTTGCATCACACGCTTCTCATGGACTGTAGTTAGAGTAGAAAAATAGAGAGGAATCTTCGGTATTATTAAATAAGTTTTTGCTACTTTTATTCACACAAAATATTAAAAAAAAAACACATTGCGTTGTCTGTGGCTTGTTGAATGTATTTCGAAAGATTTGTTGTAACTTTGAAAACAAAGTTTTGACTCATAGGGCAGGAAGAGGACCAGGAGAGTGAGCACGTACTTAACACATAGCGTCCTCACCGTACAATTAGAGAAGCTTTGCTAATTACCTGTCTTAACTATCACATCCTCACTTCTAACTCTCTTTGTCTCTGACAGAGGGTTAGAGAACACCACAGACGTTGCATGAAACACTTTTTGCCATGCCATAAAATCTCATAAAATGATCCTGGAATTTTTTCAGTCTCATTAAATGCTTTTATTTTCTGAGGTAGACATAACTAAAGTGTTTGACGTAAGTACATTTTTGACTGCTTAATATTAGTTTTCATGAAATCACGACCTGGATTTCTCTACGTGGCGTAATGCAGTTTATATCAAAAAACATATTTTACTGTACATATTGGACCACCAATTAGCGAAATAGTAACGCAAGTGTCAGGAAAAACTTACTTCGAGTTGATAGCTCATCTCCACACGCTGACTGTCCACAATATTCCCAAAACGGGAGCTTTATATCAATGTCCTGTTAGAAAAAGGTTTCTTTCTACATCTCACGTGCTGATAATTTTGACGCTAAAGCTCTTCAATGGTCGTGTGGCGGCAGTCACACCCGTTGAATTTTAAGGCGCGAAAACAAGCGTGCTTGGTGTTGTCCGTTAGCCGGTCCACTTGGTGGACAATTACCCCATAGCCTACGTCACAACGACTTCCGTCTGTCGGCACTCTCTCGCCGATACGCTGTGATCCACTCTCCACTCTGATATGGCGCACGAGCTCATCTCCTCATTTTACAAAGCAATGGGTTTCCAAGTAATACTCCAGTGAACCCATATCAATGTCTCACTCTCAAATCCGATTCACCAATTTAAATACTGAAATTACACATACTTGCAGGAGTCAACAAACGAAAATTGACTATTTGACACCAAAAAATGGGCAAATGACTTTAGGCAAATTCTGGAGTGAATAGATATAAGAAAATATACTATTTATTGAAATGTATTTTAATCTGGCCATTATAATAACAAATTTCCACAAATGCCCCGCACGGTACCATTGGGATCCGAAACTCAAAAAGTCTCTACCGTAATTCAAAATACAAATACGTTTTTGATTTCAAAAATATTTTTTATGACCAAATGAGTCAAATAAAATAAACTAACTTATTATATTTTTCACTATTATTACTTATTATGATCCAAAAATTACATATATTTTATGAATGTACTGCTATTTATCGGATGAAAACTAACCTACATGTAAAAACCATTTTTATTTACAAGGGTCTTAAATTTCATAATTATGTCTTAAGTAAAGAATGGAAACTCCTTTGCCAATTTGGAGGAAATTAGTTCTCTACACTTCTCGCTAGACCTTTCGATAGAGAACCGCTATTGTGGTTAGACAATATAAAGTGAAAATCAGCCACAAAACTATATATTGACATCAAAAGTCAATTGAAAGTGTAATGCACGAGCAGAGCAGGTCGCGTCTGACAGAAGCATTGATTAATAACTTAAATATGATTTAAATTATTTGGTGGTCGCCCAGAAGGTATAGTTATAGCTGGAATAAATTTATAGTCGTGAGATTAGACCCTTCTCTCCTGCCTTCCTTGAGAGGACTAACTTATTCCAACAGGCCTACAAGCTACAATATTACAGAGATATATGAATGCACAAAGAATACGATTTAGATTCTGTACTGATAACATACAATTATGGCCCTATGGAAATCAAAGTGAATTAATTTAGTATAAAAAAATTTCCATTCCGCCTATACATACAATTAATTAAGTTGCGCCAAACATACTTTGTTTTATTCAAAATAATAATTCTTAGTTTAAGGAAGATAAAAACAAGAGAAATCGATACTTTCAGTAAATGATTAACTCACTAAAAGCCTTGGTACCGTGTTCGATGCACTCGGGGCGCTATTTTAAAGCAAGGGATTACTGCTGTGAAGGTATTTCTAAAAAACAACTAATGGTTCTGATGGAGATTTGTCCTACTTCTTTACTGTGCATAGCTTTATAAATAAATCTACACAAGTTTTAAGCTAGCCGGGGTCCGAAATGAGGTAGGTAGGTAGTAGGGCTTAACGTCTCGTCTGCAGCGAGGTCATTAGAGATGAAGCAAGTTGCTCAGGGAATAGGGACTGGGGAAGGAATCAGCCATGGTCATTGTTAATAAACAATCCGAGCATTCGCCTGGAGTGATTTTGGGAAACCATGGAAAGCCAAAATCAGGATGGCCGGACCTGGATTCGAACCCCGCTCCTCTCACATGCGAGTCCAAAGTTTAACCGCTGTGCCACCTCGCTCTCCAAAACGAAAATGATACAAACCGTCTATATAAATACACTTGAAATTTCGTGTGTTCTATGTTATAATATACTCATTACGTCGCAGATTGTGGTACAAGTACTTGGATGTACTATGCTGTCAAAGAGAATGATTTCCTTCGTCACATTCAGAAAGCACTGACAGCCAAATAAGTTAAAAAAAATTGAATAACGGCATTCACTGCTAATTAATGTGTATCCTTTCTGGAGGGAAATGCGCTCGCTCGTATGTCGAAATGAGATACAACTCCTTCTGCAATTGTTCTGCAAAGCGTCATTGTAGTCCGTACTGTCAAGTTATGCTATGGACGGAAAATAAAAAAAATTACGAATGCAAATATCTGGATGTGGTTTTAACCGAATTAACGGTTGGTCACGAGTATGTCAGTAAAGAGAACACCGCTTTCAACAATTCCCTTAAGGTTACTAGTTGCAAATGATTAATTTCCTAGGAATACCTCCATTGCATGGATGCTAACGCTGCCACCAGACAGCAAAATTCTGCGTTCGGAGCCCAAATAAATCTACAAGGAGTGTATGCGTTTGAAAATACTGCCACATTCAATAACTTGGTGGATTGACCGGTGCCCCGAGTGTAGGCAGCCACGCACCAATAAGTTCACTGCGTTCGTGGACTGGCTTCCCCAAGTGTGAGAAAGCCAAGCACGACGGTGTCGACCAATTTATTGACAGTAGCAAGCAGAAATTAAGATTAATTCAGAATGTGAGCAGCCTTCCCGTTAACATGATTAACAGACTAACAAAAAATATCGGGATCATTAGAAAATCAGGTAAATACAAACTCCACTTACTAAAAAACGCTCCGCTGCTCTTGCAAGAAATACTGAATATCACGCGCTATTTCCTACGCACAGTGCAACTTGAATAACATAACAGTTCGCGAGCAAGTTGTTAGCAAGAAATCTGGCTGCATGAGACAATGTTTATTGACTAACTTAATGTAACAGTGGACAACCTGTCTACGGGATGCAGCTTACCGTTATTATTTTAATTGATGATTCCGTACAATGTTTGTAAATTACTAACCAATAGTTCTTTACATGTCTAGCCATCGTGTCAACACTCGGTTTACCATAAATAAATTGTTTGTATTGTAATTTACTGTGAACAATTTACATAAAAATGTCTTATGAGAAATACTTTCTCGAGATTTGTGTTCCACTCCTTAGGTTTTGCTCGATAATAAAACATGAGGGGGNACAAAAACCACATTCATAGCTTCAGTAATATCTGAGATCTTCACATTTGTAGTTCCAAGCATAAATAATAATAATGGGGCGTGGGGAGTGCACCCAGGGCAAGGCAACACCCTCCGAGTGACGGTCTTTCCAGCTGAGACCCGTAGGTCATCGTCATCACCGGGCATGGTAGAAATGAGACTCTAGAATGGAGCGGCGCTGGAATGCAAGGGCGGAGGAAACGGGAGTACCCCGAGAAGGCCCGCCGGTAAGCGGCATCGTCCAGCACTATTCCCACATGCGAGGGTCCGGGAGTGAACCCGCCGGGGATCGAGACCGGATCGCCGTGGTGGGAGGCGAGCGCCCTGGCCACTACGCCACCGCTGCCCCTAGTTTCAAGCAGACGTAACAGTTATCGCGGTCTGTGTATACCGTAGTTTTTAAATGCGTTTTTCTAAAGAATACGAAATAACTTAATAGAGTGCGTGTACGTAAATAAATGTTTCCAAGTTTTGCATCTACACGTTTTCTTCTGTTGAAATAGTTTCGTTGGAATAGTTTGTACCATTACTAACATAAGTAAATGCACAAATATAAACTGTTGATAACCTAATTGTCACGAAAATTACAAAAAAACTCTCGAGCCGTGTTTTTCGATGAATGCAATCAAACGTCCTGCCAACCCTACAGCAAATAGAATAAATGCCAGTTCTGGACCAAACTATTTTTGTTGCCGCAATAAATTCTATAATAATATATTTTTCCAGCTAAAAAAAATGCCTTATTCACTTAAAAAAAAAATTCGTTTTCTGTTTACCATGAAATTGGAACAACCAAATAATTGTTTTGCTCAAAAAATATTTTTTTATAATTGATTTGGTTCAGAGAAACAAATGCAGATTTTAGAAGCAACAACAGATTAGTCCCGTGAACAAAGTAATGCTCATTGTAAACAGGTACTTTTTAAACAAATTTACTTGTTATCTTTGTCTCGGTGAAGGCGTGATTTAAACAGTGCCCATGGAATTTTCATCAAACTCCATTGTGATTTCACTGACGTGAGAACACTCACCATAGCCACATCTGTTTTATTCATGAACAAAAGCGTAATTTTAGTTGTTGCGATGAAAAAAAAAGTCCGGAATTGTAATAGCATCAGTATAACTCTACCCCATATGTCGGGAACAATAGCAATTTATTTGTGTTTGATTTTATTGGCACAGATTTTTATGAGACTAGGGAATGTAGTCTAAGCTGCAAATGATGTCTCCTACTACGCTATGCCATTTTATGCTGTGGCCAGTGCACGTTCAACCCACTTCCTTTGCAACAGCCAATATTTACATCGCCGTGCCTGAAAAGGTTTCTATTAGTCTACTCATAATCTGAGGTTCCAAAACCACGACAATGCAAGACTTGCCGACGTATTGCGACAGACGCACGCACGTATGTATGTAAATCTCGGGTTATATCTCAGACGACGCTCTTCCACCGAGCTTATGTTGGCTACGAGCGAAATGACGACACCTGCGTTTCTTGTAATGCAGGTGTCGTCCTTTGGTGGTTCCTAAGATGATAGCGACCTATACTGAAACGCACAAAATCGTCTAGGTGGAAGNCCTCGTGCTGTCCACAACCAACGCAGCTTATCTCGTTACATGCAGATGTGCTTGCAAGGGTTGTTTTCAAGGTCGACAACCATTGCTGCAGGAAAAATTATCAAATAAAATTAATTTAGGAATGACAAGTAAAGTTTTCAGAAAATGTCTTATTCTGTTGCTATGTTTTTTAATTGAACATGAACCCAGGTATATGTGTATCAGATTGTAGTATAGTTTTGAAATGGCTTAGGCTGTTTTAAACAGTAATGTCTCCATACACACCTATCTGAATAAATCACATGAAAGTTTGCATCTTCAAACTTTAGAAATGCAAGCTTTCCCATTTTTAGCCTGTTTTCCTTCATAAAAAAAGCTTTTTATGCAACCTTTCTGTGTGCATATGTGATTATGCATTGTGTATTTTCTCTCAAACAATTTTGCTGTTCCACATAATGTAATCAAATATCGTATAAATATATTACCTTGTCAATACTCCCGACTTTTAGTTTACTACTTTTAAACCTTATTAAATATTTTCTTCCAAAATTGCACATTTTGAAAATTAAACATTGTATATTTCATGCATCACTAAGTGGCGAATTTCATTAAAGCGTGGTATACTAGCAATAAATATAAACAAAAGCGTTAAAATTACTTAGAAGCAGATTAGTTGGTGCTCCATTTTGGAAGACAGTGGAACCATAAACATTAATCTTATTTAATCTGACGCATGGCGGGTACAGAGTATAGGAATTGCGCTGTATTCACACCCTGAGAAATAATCCCAGGGGAAGTCCCGACGTATAAAAACTTTCGGGGAAATATCGCAGCCGAAGTAAACAGGGAAAGTCCTGAAAAGTAGCTGATATAAGCCCTCGGCGAAGGAAACAGGGTAACCCCCTGGACGAGATACTGCCGACACAGCTGCCGGGAACCCCCGAGACGCTTGCTACACCCTGCCCACCACCCCTAGTTTGAGCGCGAAAGCAGCTGAGGAGACACTTAATCCTATACAAAAAATGTGCGAAGGAAATGAGGGAACCCCCGGTTTCTCTAGACACAATCTGCTGACAGCCAAGTTGAATATATCGAGAGGCTGGTTAAATTCAGTAGCAGCCAAGACGAGCGGTCATTCAATGGTCGTCGGGCAGTTGTGATCATTCAGTGGTCATCAGTCGTGGGCGAGACAGAGAACACAGTTACGCGAGAGGCAGTAGTATCACCGGGCTGGAGTTCGGGACCTACCCAGGTCATTTGAGTCCCAGACATTCAGTCGTGATCATTCAGTTGCAGTCGTTCGAGAGGAGTTATTCAGCCATTATGCAAGACCGGGAGTAGTTCGGCAGTACAGCCGAGGAGACGAGATAGATGTAACCGAAACGAGATAAGCCAGTCGTGTAACGAGAACAGTGCTGAGAATATGGGTAAATTCCCGGAAACGAGTGGTAGGCCCAGTCCGAGTGGCGCCATTCCCCGAGAAGGCGAGTCGTGAGCCGAAACTTCATGTGTAAATTCCCGAGACAAACTGAGTAGAAGTGCCGAGAACTCATTAGTTCATTTCCGAAACGTAGTGGCAGTTTTCGCGGTTAGGAATGCAGACAGAAACGGGATGGCTGGAAGAAAGACGAGGAGGAAGCAGTCTCCAACCAGAATGCCAGCCGGGATTGCAAGGAAAGTGCAAGTCACGGGAGAACCCTAATCCCGGGCTTCATTGAGAGACCGCCAAAGCCGCAGGAAACAGCCAACTTCATACAGCACGTCAACGAGAGCCAGTCCGAGGGCCCGAACCAGGGCCACCCAACTCACCATGCCTCAGCTACCAACGAAGACAACTCAAAAAAGCCGCAGTCACAGATAAGTAGGGAAACGTCTCACTTCAACAAACCTTCCCCGACGCANACCAACGAAGACAAATCACCAAAAGCCGCAGTCACAGATAAGTAGAGAAACGTCTCCCTTCAACAAACCTTCCCCGATGCATAGTATTCAGCCCACCAGCCCTCCAGGCTTACGACTAGAGGGGGTCTCAGTCTCGCTAGTGTGTGTAATAACTATGTGACCTTCTGATCAATACAATCCTGGTGTGTTAACTAACGGAGAATACGAGTATTTGTTTACCCCTAAAGCAACATCCTCAGGTGTCATTAGTCTGCACCAATAAAATTTAACTATATGAACTACTGGCCACCACCTGTATAACTCAGGTGGCCGAATAGCGACAAATCATATCTGATAAATTGCGATATCCAATTCGTAGAAATATGACATTAATGAATTACAACGGTAGATCACTGTTATGAATATAATTTCAAGCATTCATATATTATTATCAGAAAGGTGGTCTTATTTATAATATATTTTAATAATTCATGTCTGATGTAATGTGTTTCTTGATGTGCTGATGATACCCAATGCGAGAATCAATGTAGCTAATTATTAAAATCGGTAGAAGTTCGGCAAACTTTGAAGAGGGAATGCACACAACGCTCAGTCCTAGGACCTCTCCTATGGAAAGTTCTTTTCGACAATTTACTGCAGATGACAATACCAGCTGAATGTGAGATTTCTGCCTATGCAGATGATGCCCTAGTCATCATACCAGCATGTAGCAGAAGAGAACTATACGCCAAAACTTAAGAAATATTAAATCAAGTAGAAGAATGGGGGAATATTAGTATGATGCTTAAGTGTGCAGTAGACAGACAAATCGAATGCCATGCTTATGAAGGATAGATAACCCGAAGAGAGCACTGATAATAAGATTTCAAGGTAAACCAATCAAGCCGAAAGATAAGGTCAGTTATCTTGGTGTGGTTGTGGATAGTAAATTACGATTCCATGACCACATCAGATACCCAACGGATAAAGCTTTTTCCATTTAGATCAAGATGAAATCAGTGTCTATGATCTCTTGAAAACTTGGCTTCATAACTATGATTATACTTTATATAGGTGTCTTCCCAGAAATTGCCATATGTGGAACAGCAGAACTGTATGGTACAGAACAGCATCGCAGGTACAGATAAAAAGTTAATTTTAAAGACACAGAGAGCAGCGCTGTTGGCAGCTACGAAGGCATATAAGACAACATCTATAGAATCTCTTCAGGTAATAGCTGGGACTAAAGCCCTGGATATTTTGATTAGAGAAAGAGGTGAGATAATGGAAGTCACCGAAGATAGAAAAACATAACCCTAGTTGAAGAAGAAGAGAGAACAAACAATACTCATGTGGCCGGAGAGTTGAGATTATATATTTGGGCGGCTTTTAACAATGAGGTCTTGGGAGCCGATAGAAGTGAAATAAGATTAGAATGGAGCATCGCCGGACTGCAAGGGAGGGGAAACGGGATATCCCCGATAAAACCCGCTGACCAGCGGCATCGTCCGGCAATATTCCCACTTGCGAAAATCCCGAATGACCCGAGCGGGGATTGAACCCGGTCGGCGAGCAGGCTGATCACTCTGACACCGCGGCCCCTGCGGCAGGAGAGATGAGAATATTCTGACAAAGGCAGAATCGCATAGATTGTATATCCGAATGTAAACGATAGACTGAATTATCCTGGAATCGCAAAAGATCGTTACCTGTTACAGCTCTTGTCAGGACATGGGAACTTCAAGGCAATATTAATCAACTTCAGTTTGGCGGAATCATCCAGTTGCGTAATTTGTGAAATGGAAGATGACATCCATCGTGTGGTGCAAGAGTGTCCCAAAATTGAAGATATAAGAATCTAACTGAAAAGAAAACTAGGAATAATGGAAGGTAAAAATATTGACGTAAAAATATAATTAAACAAAAAAAACGTTAAGATGTTTACTGACTTTGCAAGATCGGTCATCAAAAGGATGGAAGAATTCGAAGAATGGTTAACTCATAACCAACACAAGGTTGTCCCGTATTATATAAATAATCCTGTAAGTGAGACAGTAAAAACGCCATAGAAACCTGGTAGTGGGAGTTTACCGACGAAACATCAGAATTTACTTAATTAAGGTGCAACCAATAGGCAACTGGTTAAAGTTGTTTG